>CAKAJE020000318.1:0-50795 GCA_916610135.2 Macropis europaea
GCGAAATTCTATCACATTTGTTCAATTTACGTCGTTGATATTTCAGATAGCTTATTGGGCTAAGCGGCATCTCAAAGCGCAAGAAATGGCGAGTAAAATGCACTATTACACTTCTAGGGTAGGGCAAACAGAGACCCGATTAGATCATTTTATATTATGGTTAATTTAAGAATTCACCGAAATTCTATCACATTTGTTCAATTTAAGTCGCTCCTATTTCAGATAGCGTGTTGGGCTAAGCGGCATCTCAAAGCGCATGAAATGGCGAGTAAAATGCACTATTAGACTTCTATGGTAGGGCGAACAGAGGCCCGATTAGATCATTTGACATTAAGGTTAATATAAGAATACAGGGAAATTCTATCACATTTGTTCAATTTACGTCGCTCCTATTTCAGATAGCTTATTGGGCTAAGCGGCATCTCAAAACGCATGAAATGGCGAGTAAAACGCACTATTAGACTTCTATGGTAGGGCGAACAGAGGCCCGATTAGATCATTTGACATTAAGGTTAATATAAGAATACAGGGAAATTCTATCACATTTGTTCAATTTACGTCGCTCCTATTTCAGATAGCGTACTGGGCTAGGCGGCATCTTAAAGCGCGTGGAATGGCGAGTAAAATGCACTATTAAACTTCTACGATAGGGCAATCAGAGACCCGATTAGATCATTTTATATTTTGGTTAATATAAGAATTCAGCGAAATTCTATCGCATTTGTTCAATTTACGTCGCTCCTATTTCAGATAGCGTATTGGGCTAAGCGGCATCTCAAAGCGCATGAAATGACGAGTGAAATGCACTATTAGACTTCTATGGTAGGGCGAACAGAGGCCCGATTATATCATTTTACATTAAGGTTAATATAAGAATACAGGGAAATTCTATCACATTTGTTCAATTTACGTCGCTCCTATTTCAGATAGCGTACTGGGCTAGGCGGCATCTTAAAGCGCGTGGAATGGCGAGCAAAATGCACTACTAAACTTCTATGATAGGGCAATCGGTGACCCGGTTAGATCATTTTATATTTTGCTTAATATAAGATTTCAGGGAAATTCTATCACATTTGTTCAATTTACGTCGCTCCTATTTCAGATAGCGTATTGAGCTAAGCGGCATCTCAAAGCGCATGAAATGGCGAGTAAAGTGCACTGTTAAACTTCTAGGGTAGGGCAAACAGAGACCCGATCAGATCATTTTATAGTATGGTTAATTTAAGAATTCAGCAAAATTCTATCACATTTCTTCAATTTACGTCGTTACTATTTCAGATAGCGTACTGGGCTAGGCGGCACCTTAAAGCGCGTGGAATGGCGAGTGAAATGCACTATTAAACTTCTATGATAGGGCAATCAGAGACCCGATTAGATCATTTTATATTATGGTTAATATAAGAATTCAGGGAAATTCTATCACATTTGTTCAATTTACGTCGCTACTATTTCAGATAGCGTATTGGGCTAAGCGGCATCTCAAAGCGCATGAAATGACGAGTGAAATACACTGTTAAACTTCTATGGTAGGGCAAACAGAGACCCGATTAGATCATTTTACATTAAGGTTAATATAAGAATTCAGCGAAATTCTATCACATTTGTTCAATTTACGTCGTTACTATTTCAGATAGCGTACTGGGCTAGGCGGCATCTCAAAGCGCAAGAAATGGCGAGTAAAATGCGCATGAAGCGGTGAGTAAAATGCACTATGAACCTTCTAGGGTAGGGCAAACAGAGACCCGATTAGATCATTTTACATTAAGGTTAATATAAGAATTCAGCGAAATTCTGTCACATTTGTTCAACTTACGTCGCTGGTATTTCAGATAGCGTATTGGGCTAAGCGGCATCTCAAAGCGCAAGAAATGGCGAATAAAATGCACTATTAAACTTCTAGGGTAGGGCAAACAGAGAACCGATTAGATCATTTTATATTATGGTTAATTTAAGAATTCTGCAAAATTCTATCACATTTGTTCAATTTACGTAGTTCCTATTTCAGATAGCGTACTGGGCTAGGCGGCATCTTAAAGCGCGTGGAAGGGCGAGGTAAATGCACTATTAAGCTTCTGTGATAGGGCAATGAGAAACCCGATTAGATCATTTTATATTTCGGTTAATATAAGTATTCTGGGAAATTCTATCACATTTGTTCAATTTACGTCGCTCCTATTTCAGATAGCGTATTGGGCTAAGCGGCATCTCAAAGCGCATGAAATGACGAGTGAAATGCACTATTAAACTTCTAGGGTAGGGCGAACAGAGACCCGATTAGATCATTTTACATTAAGGTTAATATAAGAATTCAGCGAAATTCTATCACATTTGTTCAACTTACGTCGCTCCTATTTCAGATAGCGTACTGGGCTAGGCGGCATCTTAAAGCGCGTGGAATGGCGGGTAAAATGCGCTATTAAACTTCTAGGGTAGGGCAATCAGAGACCCGATTAGGTCATTTTATATTATGGTTAATTTAAGAATTCAGCAAAATTCTCTCACATTTGTTCAATTTACGTCGTTCCTATTTCAGATAGCGTCCTGGGCTAAGCGGCATCTAAAACCGCATGAAATGGCGAGTGTAATGCACTATTATACTTCTAGGATAAGGCAAACAGAGACCCGATTAGATCATTTTATATTACGGTTAATATAAGAATGCAGCGTGGTTCTATCACATTTGTTCAACTTACGTCGCTCCTATTTCAGATAGCGTATTGGGCTAAGCGGCATCTCAAAGCGCATGAAATGGCGAGTGAAATGCACTATTCGACTTCTATGGTAGGGCGAACAGAGACCCGATTGGATCATTTTACATTAAGGTTAATATAAGAATTCACGGAAATTCTATCACATTTGTTCAACTTACGGCGCTCCTATTCCAGATAGCGTACTGCGCTAGGCGGCATCTTAAAGCGCGTGGAATGGCGAGTAAAATGCACCACCAATCTTCTATGATAGGGCAATCAGAGACCCGATTAGATCATTTTATATTTTGTTTAATATAAGGTTTCAGGGAAATAGTATCACATTTGTTCAATTTGCGTCGCTCCTATTTCAGATAGCGTATTGGGCTAAGCGGCATCACAAAGCGCATGAAATGGCGAACATAATGCACTATTAAACTTCTAGGCTAGGGCGAACAGAGACCAGATTAGATCATTTTATATTTTGGTTAACATAAGGATTCTGCGAAATTTTATCACATTTGTTCAATTTACGTAGCTCCTATTTCAGATAGCTTATTGGACTAAGCGGCATCTGAAGGCGCATGAACTGACGAGTAAAATGCACTATTAAACTTCTAGGGTAGGGCAAACAGAGACCCGATTAGATCATTTTATATTATGGTTAATTTAAGATGTCAGCAAAATTCTATCACATTTGTTCAATTTACGTCGCTCCTGTTTCAGATAGCGTGCTGGGCCATGCGGCATCTTAAAGCGCGTGGAATGGCGAGTAAAATGCACTATTAAACTTCTATGATAGGGCAATCAGAAACCCGATTAGATCATTTTATATTTTGGTTAATATAAGAATTCAACGAAATTCTATCACATTTGTTCAATTTACGTCGCTCCTATTTCAGACAGCGTACTGGGCTAGGCGGCAACTTAAAGCGTGTGGAATGGCGAGTAAAATACACTATTAACCTTCTATGATAGGGCAATCAGAGACCAGACTAGATTATTTTATACTTTGGTTAATATAAGAATTCAGCGAAATTCTATCACATTTGTTCAATTTACGTCGCTCCTATTTCAGATAGCTTATCGGGCTAAGCGGCATCGCAAAGCGCATGAAATGACGAGTGAAATGCACTATTAAACTTCTAGGGTACGGCGAACAAAGATCCGATTAGATCATTTTACATTAAGGTTAATATAAGAATTCAGCGAAACTCTATCACATGTGTTCAATTTACGTCGCTCATATTTCAGATAGCATATTGGGATACACGGCGTCTGAAAGCGCACGAAATGGCGAGTAAAATGCCCTATTAAACTTCTAGGGTAGGGAAAACAGAGACCGGATAAGATCATTTTATATTATGGTTAATTTAAGAATTCAGCGAAACTCTATCATATTTGTTCAATTTACGTCGCACCTATTTCAGATAGCGTATTGGGCTACGCTGCATCTCAAAGCGCATGAAATGGCGAATAAAATGCACTATTAAACTTCTAGGCTAGGGCGAACAGAGACCCGATTAGATCATTTTACATTCTGGTTAATAAAATAATTCAGCGAAATTCTATCACATTTGTTCAACTTTCGTTGCTCCTATTTCAGATAGCGAATTGGGTTAAGCGTCATCTCAAAGCGCATGAAATGGCGAGTAAAATGCACTATTAAACTTCTAGGGTAGGGCAAACAGAGACCCGATTAGATCATTTTATATTATGGTTAATTTAAGAATTCAGCAAAATTCTATCACATTGTTCAGTTTACGTCGTTCCTATTTCGGATAGCGTACTGGGCTAGGCGGCATCCTAAAGCGCGTGGAGTGGCGAGTAAAATGCACTATTAATCTTCTATGATAGGGCATTCAGAGACCCGATTAGATCATTTTATATTTTGGTTAATATAAGAATTCAGTGAAATTCTATCACATTTGTTAATTTACGTCGCTCCTATTTCAGATAGCGTATTGGGCTATGCGGCATCTTAAAGCGCTCGGAATGGCGAGTAAAATGCACTATTAAACTACTATGCTAGGGTAATCAGAGACCCGATTAGATCATTTTATATTTTGGTTAATATAAGAATTCAGTGAAATTCTATCACATTTGTTCAATTTACGTCGCTCCTATTTCAGATAGCGTACTGGGCTAAGCGGCATCTCAAAGCGCACGAAATGGCGAGTGAAATGCACTATTAGACTTCTATGGTAGGGCGAACAGAGACCCGATTAGATCATTTTACATTAAGGTTAATATAAGAATTCACGGAAATTCTATCACATTTGTTCAATTTACGTCGCTCCTATTTCAGATAGCGTATTGGGCTATGCGGCATCTCAAAGCACATGCAATGGCGAGTAAAATGCACTATTAAACTTCTACGGTAGGGCAAACAGGGACCCGATTAGATCATTTTATATTATGGTTAATTTAAGAATTCAGTGAAATTCTATCACATTTGTTCAATTTACGTCGTTCCTATTTCAGATAGCGTCCTAGGCTAAGCGGCATCTAATAGCGCATGAAATGGCGAATAAAATGCACTATTAAACTTCTAGGCTAGGGCAATCAGAGACCCGATTAGATCATTTTATATTTTGTTTAATATAAGATTTCACGGAAATTCTATCACATTCGTTCAATTTAGGTCGCTCCTATTTCAGATAGCGTACTGGGCTAGGCGGCATCTTAAAGCGCGTGGAATGCCGAGTAAAATCCACTATTAAACTTCTAGGCTAGGGCGAACAGAGACCAGATTAGATCATTTTACATTCTGGTTAATAAAATAATTCAGCGAAATTCTATCACATTTGTTCAACTTTCGTCGCTCCTATTTCAGATAGCGTCTTGGGCTAAGCGGCATCTGAAAGCGCATGAAATGACGAGTAAAATGCACTATTCATCTTCTATGATAGGGCAATCAGAGACCCGATTAGATCGTTTTATATTTTGTTTAATATAAGATTTCAGGGAAATTCTATCACATTTGTTCAATTTACGTCGCTCCTAATTCAGATAGCGTATTGGGCAAAGCGGCATCTCAAAACGCATGAAATGACGAGTAAAATGCACTATTAAACTTCTAGGGTAAGGCAAACAGAGACCCGATTAGATCATTTTATGTTATGCTTAATTTAAGAATTCAGCAAAATTCTATCACATTCGTTCAATTTACGTCGCTCCTATTTCAGATATACCGTATTGGGCAAAGCGGCATCTCAAAGCGCATGAAATGACGAGTAAAATGCACTATTAAACTTCAAGGCTAGGGCGAACAGAGACCCGATTAGACCATTTTACATTCTGGTTAATAAAATAATTCCGCGAAATTCTATCACATTTGTTCAACTTTCGTTGCTCCTATTTCAGATAGCGTATTGGGTTAAGCGGCATCTCAAAGCGCATGAAATGGCGATTAAATGCACTATTAAACTTCTAGGTTTGGGCGAACAGAGACCCGATTAGATCATTTTACATTATGGTTAATAAAAGATTTCAGCGAAATTCTATCACATTTGTTCAATTTACATCGCTCCTATTTCAGATAGCGAATTGGGCTAAGCGGCATCTCAAAGCGCATGAAATGACGAGTAAAATGCACTATTAAACTTCTATGATAGGGCTATCAGAGACCCGATTAGATCATTTTATATTTTGGTTAATATGAGAATTCAGCGAAATTCTATCACATTTGTTCAACTGACGTACGCTCCTATTTCAGATAGCGTATTGGGCTAAGCGGCATCTCAAAGCGCATGAAATGACGAGTGAAATGCACTATTAATCTTCAAGGGTAGGGCGAACAGAGACCCGATTAGAACATTTTACATTAAGGTTAATATAAGAATTCAGCGAAATTCTCCCACATTTGTTCATTTACCTCGCTCCTATTTCGGATAGCGTACTGGGCTAGGCGGCATCTTAAAGCGCGTGGAATGGCGAGCTAAAGGCACTATTAAACTTCTATGATAGGGCAATCAGAGACTCGACTAGATCATTTTATATTTTGGTTAATATAAGAATTCAGCGAAATTCTATCACATTTGTTCAATTTACGTCGCTGCTATTTCAGATACCTTATTGGGCTAAGCGGCATCTCAAAGCGCATGAAATGACGAGTGCAATGCACTATTAAACTTCTAGGGTAGGGCAAACAGAGACCCGATTAGATCATTTTATATTATGGTTAATTTAAGAATTCAGCCAAATTCTATCACATTTGTTCAATTTACGTCGCTCCTATTTCAGATAGCGTACTGGGCTAGGCGGAATCTTAAAGCGCGTGGATTGGCGAGTAAAATGCACTGTTAAACTCTATGATAGGGCAATCAGAGACCCGATTAGATCATTTTATATTTTGGTTAATATAAGAATTCAGCGAAATTCTATCACAATTGTTCTATTTACGTCGCTCCTATTTCAGATAGCGTATTGGGCTAGGCGGAATCTTAAAGCGCGTGGATTGGCGAGTAAAATGCACTGTTAAACTTCTATGATAGGGCAATCAGAGACCCGATTAGATCATTTGTATATTTGGTTAATATAAGAATTCAGCGAAATTTTATCACAATTGTTCTATTTACGTCGCTCCTATTTCAGATAGCGTATTGGGCTAAGCGGCATCTCAAAGCATATGAAATGGGCGAGTGAAATGCACTATTACACTTCTAGGGTAGGGCGAACAGAGACCCGATTAGATCATATTATATTATGGTTAATTTACGAATTCAGCAAAATTCTATCACATTTGTTCAATTTACATCGCTCCTATTTCAGATCTCGTATTGGGCTAAGCGGCAACTCAAAGCGCATGAAATGACGAGTGAAATGAAGTATTAAACTTCTAGGGTAGGAGAGAACAGAGACTCGATAGATCATTTACATTAAGGTTAATATAAGAATTCACGGAAATTCTATCACATTTGTTCAATTTACGTCGCTCCTATTTCAGATAGCGTAATGGGCTAAGCGGCATCTCAAAGCGCATGAAATGGCGAGTAAAATGCACTGCTAAACTTGTAGGGTAGTGCAAACACAGACCCGATTAGATCATTTTATATTATAGTTAATTTAAGATGTCAGCCAAATTCTATCACATTTGTTCAATTTACGTCGCTCCTATTTCAGATAGCGTATTGGGCTAAGCGCCATCTCAAAGCGCATGAAATGGCGAGTAAAATGCACTATTTAAACTTCTAGGGTAGGGCAAACAGAGACCGATTAGATCATTTTATATTATGGTTAATTTATGAATTCAGCCAAATTCTATCACATTTGTTCAATTTACGTCACTCCTATTTCAGATAGCGTACTGGGCTAGGCGGAATCTTAAAGCGCGTGGATTAGGGAGTAAAATGCACTATTAAACTTCTATGATAGGGCAATCAGAGACCCGATTAGATCATTTGATATTTTGGTTAATATAAGAATTCAGGGAAATTCTATCACATTTGTTCAATTACGTCGCTCCTATTTCAGATAGCGTATTGGGCTAAGCGGCATCTCAAAGCGCATGAAATGGCGAGTAAAATGCAGTATTAAACTTCGAGGGTAGGGCAAACAGAGACCCGATTAGATCATTTTATATCATATACGGTTAATATAAGAATTCAGCGTAAGTCTATCACATTTGTTCAATTTACGTCGCTCCTATTTCAGATAGCTTATTGGGCTAAGCGGCATCTCAAAGCGCATGAAATGACGAGTGAAATGCACTATTTAACTTCTAGGGTAGGGCAAACAGAGACCCGATTAGATCATTTTATATTATGGTTAATTTAAGAATTCAGCCAAATTCTATCACATTTGTTCAATTTACGTCGCTCCTATTTCAGATAGCGTATTGGGCTAAGCGCCATCTGAAAGCGCATGAAATGGCGAGTAAAATACACTATTAAACTTCTAGGGTAGGGCAAACAGGGACCCGATTAGATCATTTTATATTATGGTTAATTTAAGAATTCAGTGAAATTCTATCACATTTGTTCAATTTACGTCGTTCCTATTTCAGATAGCGTCCTAGGCTAAGCGGCATCTAATAGCGCATGAAATGGCGAATAAAATGCACTATTAAACTTCTAGGCTAGGGCGAACAGAGACCCGATTAGATCATTTTATATTATGGTTAATATAAGATTTCAGGGAGATTCTATCACATCTGTTCAATTTACGTCGCTCCTATTTCAGATAGCGTATTCGGCTAAGCGGCATCTTAAAGCGCATAAGATGGCGAATAAAATTCACTATTACACTTCTAGGGTAGGGCAAACAGAGACCCGATTAGATGATTTTATATTACGGTTAATATAAGAATTCAGCGTAATTCTATCACATTTGTTCAATTTACGTCGCTCCTATTTCAGATAGCGTACTGGGCTAGGCGGCACCTTAAATCGCGTGGAATGACGAGTAAAATGCACTACTAAACTTCTATGATAGGGCAATCAGAGACCCGATTAGATCATTTTATATTTTGTTTAATATAAGATTTCACGGAAATTCTATCACATTCGTTCAATTTAGGTCGCTCCTATTTCAGATAGCGTACTGGGCTAGGCGGCATCTTAAAGCGCGTGGAATGCCGAGTAAAATCCACTATTAAACTTCTAGGCTAGGGCGAACAGAGACCAGATTAGATCATTTTACATTCTGGTTAATAAAATAATTCAGCGAAATTCTATCACATTTGTTCAACTTTCGTCGCTCCTATTTCAGATAGCGTCTTGGGCTAAGCGGCATCTGAAAGCGCATGAAATGACGAGTAAAATGCACTATTCATCTTCTATGATAGGGCAATCAGAGACCCGATTAGATCGTTTTATATTTTGTTTAATATAAGATTTCAGGGAAATTCTATCACATTTGTTCAATTTACGTCGCTCCTAATTCAGATAGCGTATTGGGCAAAGCGGCATCTCAAAACGCATGAAATGACGAGTAAAATGCACTATTAAACTTCTAGGGTAAGGCAAACAGAGACCCGATTAGATCATTTTATGTTATGCTTAATTTAAGAATTCAGCAAAATTCTATCACATTCGTTCAATTTACGTCGCTCCTATTTCAGATATACCGTATTGGGCAAAGCGGCATCTCAAAGCGCATGAAATGACGAGTAAAATGCACTATTAAACTTCAAGGCTAGGGCGAACAGAGACCCGATTAGACCATTTTACATTCTGGTTAATAAAATAATTCCGCGAAATTCTATCACATTTGTTCAACTTTCGTTGCTCCTATTTCAGATAGCGTATTGGGTTAAGCGGCATCTCAAAGCGCATGAAATGGCGATTAAATGCACTATTAAACTTCTAGGTTTGGGCGAACAGAGACCCGATTAGATCATTTTACATTATGGTTAATAAAAGATTTCAGCGAAATTCTATCACATTTGTTCAATTTACATCGCTCCTATTTCAGATAGCGAATTGGGCTAAGCGGCATCTCAAAGCGCATGAAATGACGAGTAAAATGCACTATTAAACTTCTATGATAGGGCTATCAGGGACCCGATTAGATCATTTTATATTTTGGTTAATATGAGAATTCAGCGAAATTCTATCACATTTGTTCAACTGACGTCGCACCTATTTCAGATAGCGTATTGGGCTAAGCGGCATCTCAAAGCGCATGAAATGACGAGTGAAATGCACTATTAATCTTCAAGGGTAGGGCGAACAGAGACCCGATTAGAACATTTTACATTAAGGTTAATATAAGAATTCAGCGAAATTCTCCCACATTTGTTCAATTTACCTCGCTCCTATTTCGGATAGCGTACTGGGCTAGGCGGCATCTTAAAGCGCGTGGAATGGCGAGCTAAAGGCACTATTAAACTTCTATGATAGGGCAATCAGAGACTCGACTAGATCATTTTATATTTTGGTTAATATAAGAATTCAGCGAAATTCTATCACATTTGTTCAATTTACGTCGCTGCTATTTCAGATACCTTATTGGGCTAAGCGGCATCTCAAAGCGCATGAAATGACGAGTGCAATGCACTATTAAACTTCTAGGGTAGGGCAAACAGAGACCCGATTAGATCATTTTATATTATGGTTAATTTAAGAATTCAGCCAAATTCTATCACATTTGTTCAATTTACGTCGCTCCTATTTCAGATAGCGTACTGGGCTAGGCGGAATCTTAAAGCGCGTGGATTGGCGAGTAAAATGCACTGTTAAACTTCTATGATAGGGCAATCAGAGACCCGATTAGATCATTTTATATTTTGGTTAATATAAGAATTCAGCGAAATTTTATCACAATTGTTCTATTTACGTCGCTCCTATTTCAGATAGCGTATTGGGCTAGGCGGAATCTTAAAGCGCGTGGATTGGCGAGTAAAATGCACTGTTAAACTTCTATGATAGGGCAATCAGAGACCCGATTAGATCATTTTATATTTTGGTTAATATAAGAATTCAGCGAAATTTTATCACAATTGTTCTATTTACGTCGCTCCTATTTCAGATAGCGTATTGGGCTAAGCGGCATCTCAAAGCATATGAAATGGCGAGTGAAATGCACTATTACACTTCTAGGGTAGGGCGAACAGAGACCCGATTAGATCATATTATATTATGGTTAATTTACGAATTCAGCAAAATTCTATCACATTTGTTCAATTTACATCGCTCCTATTTCAGATATCGTATTGGGCTAAGCGGCAACTCAAAGCGCATGAAATGACGAGTGAAATGAAGTATTAAACTTCTAGGGTAGGGAGAACAGAGACTCGATTAGATCATTTTACATTAAGGTTAATATAAGAATTCCGGGAAATTCTATCACATTTGTTCAATTTACGTCGCTCCTATTTCAGATAGCGTATTGGGCTAAGCGGCATCTCAAAGCGCATGAAATGGCGAGTAAAATGCACTGCTAAACTTGTAGGGTAGTGCAAACACAGACCCGATTAGATCATTTTATATTATAGTTAATTTAAGATGTCAGCCAAATTCTACCACATTTGTTCAATTTACGTCGCTCCTATTTCAGATAGCGTATTGGGCTAAGCGCCATCTCAAAGCGCATGAAATGGCGAGTAAAATGCACTATTAAACTTCTAGGGTAGGGCAAACAGAGACCCGATTAGATCATTTTATATTATGGTTAATTTAAGAATTCAGCCAAATTCTATCACATTTGTTCAATTTACGTCACTCCTATTTCAGATAGCGTACTGGGCTAGGCGGAATCTTAAAGCGCGTGGATTAGGGAGTAAAATGCACTATTAAACTTCTATGATAGGGCAATCAGAGACCCGATTAGATCATTTTATATTTTGGTTAATATAAGAATTCAGGGAAATTCTATCACATTTGTTCAATTTACGTCGCTCCTATTTCAGATAGCGTATTGGGCTAAGCGGCATCTCAAAGCGCATGAAATGGCGAGTAAAATGCAGTATTAAACTTCGAGGGTAGGGCAAACAGAGACCCGATTAGATCATTTTATATCATATACGGTTAATATAAGAATTCAGCGTAAGTCTATCACATTTGTTCAATTTACGTCGCTCCTATTTCAGATAGCTTATTGGGCTAAGCGGCATCTCAAAGCGCATGAAATGACGAGTGAAATGCACTATTTAACTTCTAGGGTAGGGCAAACAGAGACCCGATTAGATCATTTTATATTATGGTTAATTTAAGAATTCAGCCAAATTCTATCACATTTGTTCAATTTACGTCGCTCCTATTTCAGATAGCGTATTGGGCTAAGCGCCATCTGAAAGCGCATGAAATGGCGAGTAAAATACACTATTAAACTTCTAGGGTAGGGCAAACAGAGACCCGATTAGATCATTTTATATTATGGTTAATTTAAGAATTCAGCCAAATTCTACCACATTTGTTCAATTTACGTCGCTCCTATTTCAGATAGCGTACTGGGCTAGGCGGCATCTTAAAGCGCGTGGAATGGCGAGTAAAATGCCCTGTTAAACTTCTAGGGTACGGCAAACAGAGACCCGATTAGATCAGTTTATATTATGGTTAATTTAAGAATTCAGCAAAATTCTATCACATTTGTTCAATTTACGTCGTTCCTATTTCAGATAGCGTACTGGGCTAGGCGGCATCTTAAAGCGCGTTGAATGGCGAGTGAAATGCACTATTAAACTTCTATGATAAGACAATCAGAGACCCGATTAGATCATTTTATATTTTGGTTAATACAAGAATTCAGCGAAATTCTATCACATTTGTTCAATTTACGTCGCTCCTATTTCAGATAGCTAATTGGGCTATGCGGCATCTCAAAGCGCATGCAATTACGAGTGAAATGCACTATTAAACTTCTAGGGTAGGGCGAACAGAGACCCGATTAGATCATTTTACATTAAGGTTAATATAAGAAGTCAGCAAAATTCTATCACATTTGTTCAATTTACGTCGCTCCTATTTCTGATAGCGTATTGGGCTAAGCGGCATCTCAAAGCACATGAAATGTCGAGTGAAATGCACTATTAGACTTCTATGGTAGGGCGAACAGAGACCCGATTAGACCATTTTACATTAAGGTTAATATATGAATTCAGGGAAATTCTATCACATTTTTCAATTTACGTGACTCCTATTTCAGATAGCGTATTGTGCTATGCGGCTTCTCAAAGCGCATGAAATGGCGAGTAAAATGCAGTATTAAACTTCGAGGGTAGGGCAAACAGAGACCCGATTAGATCATTTTATATCATATACGGTTAATATAAGAATTCAGCGTAAGTCTATCACATTTGTTCAATTTACGTCGCTCCTATTTCAGATAGCTTATTGGGCTAAGCGGCATCTCAAAGCGCATGAAATGACGAGTGAAATGCACTATTTAACTTCTAGGGTAGGGCAAACAGAGAACCGATTAGATCATTTTATATTATGGTTAATTTAAGAATTCAACCAAATTCTATCACATTTGTTCAATTTACGTCGCTGCTATTTCAGATAGCTTATTGGGCTAAGCGGCATCTCAAAGCGCATGAAATGACGAGTGCAATGCACTATTAAACTTCTAGGGTAGGGCAAACAGAGACCCGATTAGATCATTTTATATTATGGTTAATTTAAGAATTCAGCCAAATTCTATCACATTTGTTCAATTTACGTCGCTCCTATTTCAGATAGCGTACTGGGCTAGGCGGAATCTTAAAGCGCGTGGATTGGCGAGTAAAATGCACTATTAAACTTCTATGATAGGGCAATCAGAGACCCGATTAGATCATTTTATATTTTGGTTAATATAAGAATTCAGGGAAATTCTATCACATTTGTTCAATTTACGTCGCTCCTATTTCAGATAGCGTATTGGGCTAAGCGGCATCTCAAAGCGCATGAAATGGCGAGTAAAATGCAGTATTAAACTTCGAGGGTAGGGCAAACAGAGACCCGATTAGATCATTTTATATTATGGTTAATTTAAGAATTCAGCGTAAGTCTATCACATTTGTTCAATTTACGTCGCTCCTATTTCAGATAGCTTATTGGGCTAAGCGGCATCTCAAAGCGCATGAAATGACGAGTGAAATGCACTATTTAACTTCTAGGGTAGGGCAAACAGAGAACCGATTAGATCATTTTATATTATGGTTAATTTAAGAATTCAACCAAATTCTATCACATTTGTTCAATTTACGTCGCTCCTATTTCAGATAGCGTACTGGGCTAGGCGGAATCTTAAAGCGCGTGGATTGTCCAGTAAAATGCACTATTAAACTTCTCTGGTAGGGCTATCAGAGACCCGATTAGATCATTTTATATTATGGTTAATTTAAGAATTCAGCCAAATTCTATCACATTTGTTCAATTTACGTCGCTCCTATTTCAGATAGCGTATTGGGCTAAGCGCCATCTCAAAGCGCATGAAATGGCGAGTAAAATACACTATTAAACTTCTAGGGTAGGGCAAACAGAGACCCGATTAGATCATTTTATATTAAGGTTAATATAAGAATTCAGCGAAATTCTATCACATTTGTTCAATTTACGTCGCTCCTATTTCTGATAGCGTATTGGGCTAAGCGGCAAGTCGAAGCACATGAAATGTCGAGTGAAATGCACTATTAGACTTCTATGGTAGGGCGAACAGAGACCCGATTAGACCATTTTACATTAAGGTTAATATAAGAATTCAGGGAAATTCTATCACATTTTTCAATTTACGTGACTCCTATTTCAGATAGCGTATTGTGCTATGCGGCTTCTCAAAGCGCATGAAATGGCGAGTAAAATGCACTATTAAACTTCTAGGGTAGGGCAAACAGAAACCCGATTATATCATTTTATATTATGGTTAATTTAAGAATTCAGCAAAATTCTATCACATTTGTTCAATTTACGTCGTTCCTATTTCAGATAGCGTATTGGGCTAAGCGGCATCTCAAAGCGCATGGAATGACGAGTGAAAGGCACTATTATACTTCTAGGGTAGGGCGAACAGAGAACCGATTAGATCATTTTACATTAAGGTTAATATCAGAATTCAGGGAAATTCTATCACATTTGTTCAGTTTACGTCGTTCCTATTTCAGATAGCGTATTGGGCTATGCGGCATCTCAAAGCGCATGAAATGGCGAGTAAAATGCACGATTAAACTTCTAGGCTAGGGCGAACAGAGACCCGATTAGATCATTTTACATTTTGTTTAATATAAGATTTCAGGGAAATTCTAGCACATTTATTCAATTTACGTCGCTCCTATTTCAGATAGCTTATTGGGCAAAGCGGCACCTCAAAGCGCATGAAATGGCGAGTAAAATGCACTATTAAACTTCTATGATAGGGCAATCAGAGACCCGACTAGATCATTTTATATTATGGTTAATTTAAGAATTCAGCGAAACTCTATCACATTTGTTCAATTTACGGCGCTCCTATTTCAGATAGCGTACTGGGCTAGGCGGCACCTTAAAGCGCGCGGAATGGCGAGTAAAATGCACTATTAAACTTCTAGGGTACGGCAAACAGAGACCCGATTAGATCAGTTTATATTATGGTTAATTTAAGAATTCAGCAAAATTCTATCACATTTGTTCAATTTACGTCGTTCCTATTTCAGATAGCGTACTGGGCTAGGCGGCATCTTAAAGCGCGTGGAATGGCGAGAAAATGCACTACTAAACTTCTATGATAGGGCAATCAGAGTCCCGTTTAGATCATTATATATTTTGTTTAATATAAGATTTCAGGGAAATTCTATCACATTTGTTCAATTTACGTCGCTCCTATTTCAGATAGCGTATTGGGCTAAGCGGCATCTCAAATCGCATGAAATGGCGAGTAAAATGCACTATTAAACTTCTAGGGTAAGGCAAACAGAGACCCGATTAGATCATTTTATATTATGGTTAATTTAAGAATTCAGCCAAATTCTATCACATTTGTTCAATTTACGTCGCTCCTATTTCAGATAGCGTATTGGGCTAAGCGCCATCTCAAAGCGCATGAAATGGCGAGTAAAATACACTATTAAACTTCTAGGGTAGGGCAAACAGAGACCCGATTAGATCATTTTATATTATGGTTAATTTAAGAATTCAGCCAAATTCTATCACATTTGTTCAATTTACGTCGCTCCTATTTCAGATAGCGTACTGGGCTAGGCGGCATCTTAAAGCGCGTGGAATGGCGAGTAAAATGCACTGTTAAACTTCTAGGGTACGGCAAACAGAGACCCGATTAGATCAGTTTATATTATGGTTAATTTAAGAATTCAGCAAAATTCTATCACATTTGTTCAATTTATGTCGTTCCTATTTCAGATAGCGTACTGGGCTAGGCGGCATCTTAAAGCGCGTTGAATGGCGACTGAAATGCACTATTAAACTTCTATGATAAGGCAATCAGAGACCCGATTAGATCATTTTATATTTTGGTTAATACAAGAATTCAGCGAAATTCTATCACATTTGTTCAATTTACGTCGCTCCTATTTCAGATAGCTAATTGGGCTATGCGGCATCTCAAAGCGCATGCAATTACGAGTGAAATGCACTATTAAACTTCTAGGGTAGGGCGAACAGAGACCCGATTAGATCATTTTACATTAAGGTTAATATAAGAATTCAGCGAAATTCTATCACATTTGTTCAATTTACGTCGTTGATATTTCAGATAGCGTATTGGGCTAAGCGGCATCTCAAAGCGCAAGAAATGGCGAGTAAAATGCACTATTAAACTTCTAGGGTTAGGGAAACAGAGACCCGATTAGATCATTTTATATTACGGTTAATTTAAGAATTCAGCGTAATTCTATCACATTTGTTCAACTTACGTCGCTCCTATTTCAGATAGCGTACTGGGCTAGGCGGCATCTTAAAGCGCGTGGAAGGGCGAGTAAAATGCACTACTATACTTCTATGATACCGTAATCAGAGAACCGATTACATCATTTTATATTTTGTTTAATATAAGATTTCAAGGAAATTCTATCACATTTGTTCAACTTACGTTGCTCCTATTTCAGTTAGCTAATTGGGCTATGCGGCATCTCAAAGCGCATGCAATTACGAGTGAAATGCACTATTAAGCTTCTAGGGTAGGGCGAACAGAGACCCGATTAAATCATTTTACATTAAGGGTAATATAAGAATTCAGCGAAATTCTATCACATTTGTTCAATTTACGTCTTTGATATTTCAGATAGCGTATTGGGCTAAGCGGCATCTGAAAGCGCATGAAATGGCAAGTAAAACGCACTATTAAACTTCTAGGTTAGGGCAAACAGAGACCCGATTAGATCAGTTTATATTATGGTTAATTTAAGAATTCAGCAAAATTCTATCACATTTGTTCAATTTACGTCGTTCCTATTTCAGATAGCGTACTGGGATAGGCGGCATCTTAAAGCGCGTGGAATGGCGAGTGAAATGCACTATTAAACTTCTATGATAAGGCAATCAGAGACCCGATTAGATCATTTTACATTAAGGTTAATATAAGAATTCAGCGAAATTCTATCACATTTGTTCAATTTACGTCGCTCCTATTCAGATGGCTTATTGGGCTTAGCGGCATCTCAAAGCGCATGAAATGACGAGTGAAATGCACTATTAAACTTCTAGGGTAGGGCAAACAGAGACCCGATTAGACCATTTTACATTATGGTTAATAAAAGAATTCAACGAAATTCTATCACATTTGTTCAACTTACGTCGCTCCTATTTCAGTTAGCGTATTGGGCTAAGCGGCATCTCAAAGCGTATGAAATGGCGAATAAAGTGCACTATTAAAGTTCTAGGGTAGGGCAAACAGAGACCCGATTAGATCATTTTATATTTTGGTTAATATAAGAATTCAGCGAAATTCTATCACATTTTTCAATTTACGTGACTCCTATTTCAGATAGCGTATTGTGCTATGCGGCATCTCAAAGCGCATGAAATGACGAGTGAAATGCAATACTAAACTTCTAGGATAAGGCAAACAGAGACACGAGTAGATCATTTTATATTTTGTTTAATATATGATTTCAGGGAAATTCTATCACATTTGTTCAATTTACGTCGCTCCTATTTCAGATAGCGTATTGGGCTAAGCGGCATCTCAAAGCGCATGAAATGTCGAGTAAAATGCACTGCTAAACTTGTAGGGTAGGGCAAACAGAGACCCGATTAGATCAGTTTATATTATGGTTAATTTAAGATGTCAGCAAAATTCTGTCACATTTTTCAATTTACGTCGCTTCAATTTCAGATAGCATACTGGGCTAGGAGGCATCTTAAAGCGCGTGGAATGGCGATCAAAATGCACTATTAAACTTCTATGATAGGGCAATCAGGGACCCGACTAGATCATTTTATATTTTGGTTAATATAAGAATTCAGCGAAATTCTATCAGAATTGTTCAATTTACGTCGCCCCTACTTCAGATAGCGTACTGGGCTAAGCGCCATCTCAAAGCGCATGAAATGGCGAGTAAAATGCACTATTAAACTTCTAGGGTAGGGCAAACAGAGACCCGATTAGATCATTTTATATTATGGTTAATTTAAGAATTCTGCCAAATTCTATCACATTTGTTCAATTTACGTAGCTCCTATTTCAGATAGCGTACTGGGCTAGGCGGAATCTTAAAGCGCGGGGATTGGCGAGTAAAATGCACTATTAAACTTCTATGATAGGGCAATCAGAGACCCGATTAGATCATTTTATATTTTGGTTAATATAAGATTTCAGGGAAATTCTATCATATTTGTTCAATTTACGTCGCTCCTATTTCAGATAGCGTATTGGGCTAAGCGGCATCTCAAAGCGCATGAAATGTCGAGTAAAATGCACTGCTAAACTTGTAGGGTAGGGCAAACAGAGACCCGATTAGATCAATTTATATTGTGGTTAATTTAAGAATTCAGCAAAATTCTATCACATTTGTTCAATTTACGTCGCTCCTATTTCAGATAGCGTATTGGGCTAACCGGCATCTCAAGGCGCATGAAATGGCGAATAAAATGCGCTATTAAACTTCTAGGCTAGGGCGAACAGAGACCCGATTAGCTCATTTTACATTATGGTTCTTAAAAGAATTCAGCGAAATTCTAGCACATTTGTTCAACGTACGTCGCTCCTATTTCAGGTAGCGTATTGGGATAAGCGGCATCGAAGCGCATGAAATGGCGAGTAAAATGCACTGTTAAACTTCTATGATAGGGCAACCAGAGACCCGATTAGATCATTTTATATTTTGGTTAATATAAGATTTCAGGGAAATTCTATCATATTTGTTCAATTTACGTCGCTCCTATTTCAGATAGCGTATTGGGCTAAGCGGCATCTCAAAGCGCATGAAATGGCCAGTAAAATGCACTATCAAACTTCTAGGATAAGGCAAACAGAGACCCGATTAGATCATTTTATATTACGGTTAATATAAGAATTCAGCGTAATTCTATCACATTTGTTCAACTTACGTCGCTCCTATTTCAGGTAGCGCACTGGGCTAGGCGGCATCTTAAAGCGCGTGGAATGGCGAGTAAAATTCACTATTAAACTTCTAGGATAAGGCAAACAGAGACCCGATTAGATCATTTTATATTACGGTTAATATAAGAATTCGGCGTAGTTCTTTCACATTTGTTCAATTTACGTCGCTGCTATTCCAGATAGCTTATTGTGCTTAGCGGCATCTCAAAGCGCATGAAATGACGAGTCAAATGCACTATTAAACTTCTAGGGTAGGGCAAACAGAGACCCGATTATATCATTTTACATTATGGTTAATGTAAGAATTCAGCGAAATTCTATCACCTTTGTTCAGTTTACGTTGCTCCTATTTCAGATAGCGTATTGGGCTGAGCGGCATCTCAAAGCGCATGAAATGGCGAGTAAAATGCACTATTAAACTTCTAGGGTAGGGCGAACAGAGACCCGATTAGATAATTTTACATTAAGGTTAATATAAGTCTTCAGCGAGATTCTATCAAATTTGTTCAATTTACGTCGCTCCTATTTCAGACAGCGTACTGGGCTAGGCGGCATCTTAAAGCGTGTGGAATGGCGAGTAAAATGCACTATTAACCTTCTATGATAGGGCAATCAGAGACCAGTCTAGATCATTTTATACTTTGGTTAATATAAGAATTCAGCGAAATTCTATCACATTTGTTCAATTTACGTCGCTCCTATTTCAGATAGCGTATTGGGCTACGCGGCATCTCAAAGCGCATGAAATGACGAGTGAAATGCAATATTATACTTCTAGGGTAGGGCGAACAGAGACCCGAAGAGATCATTTTACATTAAGGTGAATATAAGAATGCAGCGTAATTCTATCACATTTGTTCAACTTACGTCGCTCCTATTTCAGATAGCGTATTGGGTTAAGCGTCATCTCAAAGCGCATGAGATGGCGAGTAAAATGCACTATTAAACTTCTACGGTAGGGCGAACAGAGACCCGATTAGATCATTTTACATTAAGGTTAATATAAGTATTCAGCGAGATTCTATCACATTTGTTCAATTTACGTCGCTCCTATTTCAGACAGCGTACTGGGCTAGGCGGCATCTTAAAGCGTGTGGAATGGCGAGTAAAATGCACTAGTAACCTTCTATGATAGGGCAATCAGAGACCAGACTAGATCATTTTATACCTTGGTTAATATAAGAATTCAGCGAAATTCTATCACATTTGTTAAATTTACGTCGCTCCTATTTCAGATAGCCTATTGGGCTAAGCGGCATCTCAAAGCGCATGAAATGGCGTGTAAAATGCACGATTAAACTTCTATGATAGCGCAATCAGAGACCAGATTAGATCATTTTATACTTTGGTTAATATAAGAGTTCAGCGAAATTCTATCACATTTGTTCAATTTACGTCGCTCCTATTTCAGATAGCGTATTGGGCTAGGCGGCATCTCAAAGCGCATGAAATGACGAGTGAAATGCACTATTAAACTTCTAGGGTAGGGCGAACAGAGACCCGATTAGATCATTTTACATTAAGGTTAATAAAAGTATTCAGCGAGATTCTATCACATTTGTTCAATTTGCGTCGCTCCTATTTCAGACAGCGTACTGGGCTAGGCGGCATCTTAAGGCGCGTGGAATGGCGAGTAAAATGCACTATTAAACTTCTATGGTAGGGAAACCAGAGACCCGATTAGATCATTTTATATTAAGGTTACTTTAAGAATTCAGCGAAATTCTATCACATTTGTTCAATTTACGTCGCTCCTATTTCAAATAGCTTATTGGGCTTAGCGGCATCTCAAAGCGCATGAAATGACGAGTGAAATGCACTATTAAACTTCTAGGGTAGGGCAAACAGAGACCCGATTAGGTCATTTTATATTATGGTTAATTTAACAATTCAGCAAAATTCTATCACATTTGTTCAATTTACGTCGTTCCCATTTCAGGTAGCGTCCTGGGCTAAGCGGCATCTAAAAGCGCATGAAATGGCGAGTATAATGCACTATTATACTTCTAGGATAAGGCAAACAGAGACCCGATTAGGTCATTTTATATTACGGTTAATATAAGAATTCAGCGTAATTCTATCACATTTGTTCAACTTACGTCGTTCCTATTTCAGATAGCGTACTGGGCTAGGCGGCATCTTAAAGCGCGTGGAATGGCGAGTAAAGTGCACTATTAAACTTCTATGATAGGGCAATCAGAGACCCGATTAGATCATTTTATATATTGGTTAATATAAGAATTCAACGAAATTCTATCACATTTGTAAAATTTACGTCGCTCCTATTACAGATAGCTTACTGGGCTTAGCGGCATCTCAAAGCGCATGGAACGACGAGTGAAATGCACTATTAAACTTCTAGGGTAGGGCAAACAGTGACGCGATTAGATCATTTTATATTATGGTTAATTTAAGAATTCAGCAAAATTCTATCACATTTGCTCAATTTACGTCGCTCCTATTTCAGATAGCGTATTGGGCTAAGCGGTATCTCAAAGCGCATGAAATGGCGAGTAAAATGCAATACTAAACTTCTAGGATAAGGCAAACAGAGACCCGATTAGATTATTTTATATTACGGTTAATATAAGAATTCAGCGTAATGCTATCACATTTGTTCAACTTACGTCGCTGCTAATTTAGATAGCGTACTGGGCTAGGCGGCATCTTAAAGCGCGTGGAATGGCGAGTAAAATGCACTGCTAAACTTCTATGATAGGGCAATCACAGACCCGATTAGATCATTTTATATTTTGTTTAATATAAGATTTCAGGGAAATTCTATCACATTTGTTTAATTTACGTCGCTCCTATTTCAGATAGCGTATTGGGCGAAGCGGCGTCTCAAAGCGCATGAAATGACGAGTGAAATGCACTATTAATCTTCTAGGGTAGGGCGAACAGAGACCCGATTAGATCATTTTACATTAAGGTTAATATAAGTCTTCAGCGAGATTCTATCACATTTGTTCAATTTACGTCGCTCCTATTTCAGACAGCGTACTGGGCTAGGCGGCATCTTAAAGCGTGTGGAATGGCGAGTAAAATGCACTATTAACCTTCTATGATAGGGCAATCAGAGACCAGTCTAGATCATTTTATACTTTGGTTAATATAAGAATTCAGCGAAATTCTATCACAATTGTTCAATTTACGCCGCTCCTATTTCAGATAGCGTATTGGGCTACGCGGCATCTCAAAGCGCATGAAATGACGAGTGAAATGCAATATTATACTTCTAGGGTAGGGCGAACAGAGACCCGAAGAGATCATTTTACATTAAGGTGAATATAAGAATGCAGCGTAATTCTGTCACATTTGTTCAACTTACGTCGCTCCTATTTCAGATAGCGTATTGGGTTAAGCGTCATCTCAAAGCGCATGAAATGGCGAGTAAAAAGCACTATTAAACTTCTACGGTAGGGCGAACAGAGACCCGATTAGATCATTTTACATTAAGGTTAATATAAGTATTCAGCGAGATTCTATCACATTTGTTCAATTTACGTCGCTCCTATTTCAGACAGCGTATTGGGCGAAGCGGCATCTCAAAGCGCATGAAATGGCGACTAAAATGCACTATTAAACTTCTAGGGTAGGGCAAACAGAGACCCGATTAGATCATTTTATATTATGGTTAATTTAAGAATTCTGCAAAATTCTATCACATTCGTTCAATTTACGTCGCTCCTATTTCAGATAGCGTACTGGGCTAGGCGGCACCCTAAAGCGCGTGGAGTGGCGAGTAAAATGCACTATTAATCTTCTATGATAGGGTAATCAGAGACCCGATTAGATCATTTTATATTTTGGTTAATATAAGAATTCAGCGAAATTCTATCACATTTGTTCAATTTACGTCGCTCGTATTTCAGATAGCTTATTGTGCTTAGCGGCATCTCAAAGCGCATGAAATGACGAGTGAAATGCACTATAAAACTTCTAGGGTAGGGCAAACAGAGACCCGATCAGATCATTTTATGTTATGGTTAATTTAATAATTCAGCGAAATTCTATCACATTTGTTCAATTTACGTCGCTCCTATTTCAGATAGCGTATTGGGCTAAGCGGCATCTGAAGGCGCATGAGATGGCGAGTAAAATGCACTATTAAACTTCTAGGGTAGGGCCAACAGAGACCCGATTAAATCATTTTATATAATAGTTAATTTAAGAATTCAGCGAAATTCTATCACATTTGTTCAATTTACGTCGCTCCTATTTCAGATAGCGTATTGGGCTAAGCGGCATCTCAAAGCGCATGAAATGGCGAGTAAAATGCAATACTAAACTTCTAGGATAAGGCAAACAGAGACCCGATTAGATCATTTTATATTTTGGTTAATATAAGAATTCAGCGAAATTCTATCACATTTGTTCAATTTACGTCGCTCCTATTTCAGATAGCGTATTGGGCTAAGCGGCATCTCAAAGCGCATGAAATGGCCAGTAAAATGCACTATCAAACTTCTAGGATAAGGCAAACAGAGACCCGATTAGATCATTTTATATTACGGTTAATATAAGAATTCAGCGTAATTCTATCACATTCGTTCAACTTACGTCGATCCTATTTCAGGTAGCGCACTGGCCTATGCGGCATCTTAAAGCGCGTGGAATGGCGAGTAAAATGCACTATTAAACTTCTAGGATAAGGCAAACAGAGACCCGATTAGATCATTTTATATTACGGTTAATATAAGAATGCGGCGTAATTCTTTCACATTTGTTCAATTTACGTCGCTGCTATTCCAGATAGCTTATTGTGCTTAGCGGCGTCTCAAAGCGCATGAAATGACGAGTGAAATGCACTATTAAACTTCTAGGGTAGGGCAAACAGAGACCCGATTAGATCATTTTATATTATGGTTAATTTAAGAATTCAGCGAAATTCTATCACATTTGTTCAATTTCCGTCGCTCCTATTTCAGATAGCGTATGGGGATAAGCGGCATCTCAAAGCGCATGAAATGGCGAGTAAAATGCACTATTAAACTTCTAGGGTAGGGCGAACAGAGACCCGATTAGATCATTTTACATTAAGGTTAATATAAGTCTTCAGCGAGATTCTATCACATTTGTTCAATTTACGTCGCTCCTATTTCAGACAGCGTACTGGGCTAGGCGGCATCTTAAAGCGTGTGGAATGGCGAGTAAAATGAACTATTAACCTTCTATGATAGGGCAATCAGAGACCAGTCTAGATCATTTTATACTTTGGTTAATATAAGAATTCAGCGAAATTCTATCACATTTGTTCAATTTACGTCGCTCCTATTTCAGATAGCGTATTGGGCTACGCGGCATCTCAAAGCGCATGAAATGGCGACTAAAATGCACTATAAGACTTCTATGGTAGGGCGAACAGAGACCCGATTAGATCATTTTACATTGAGGTTAATATAAGAATTCACGGAAATTCTATCACATTTGTTCAATTTACGTCGCTCCTATTTCAGATAGCGTATTGGGCTATGCGGCATCTCAAAGCGCATGAAATGGCGAGTAAAATGCACTGTTAAGCTTCTAGGGTAGGGCAAACAGAGACCCGATTAGATCATTTTATATTACGGTTAATATAAGAATGCAGCGTAATTCTATCACATTTGTTCAAGTTACGTCGCTCCGATTTCAGATAGCGTACTGGGCTAGGCGGCATCTTAAAGCGCGTGGAATGGCGAGTAAAATGCACTAGTAATCTTCTATGATAGGGCAATCAGAGACCCGATTAGGTCATTTTATATTTTGGTTAATATAAGAATTCAGCGAAATTCTATCACATTTGTTCAATTTACGTCGCTCGTATTTCAGATAGCGTATTGGGCTAAGCGGCATCTCAAAGCGCATGAAATGGCGAGGAAAATGCACTATTAAACGTCTAGGGTAGGGCAAACAGAGACCCGATTAGATCATTTTATGTTATGGTTAATTTAAGAATTCAGCAAAATTCTATCACATTTGTTCAATTTACGTTGCTGCTATTTCAGATACCGTACTGGGCTAGGCGGCAACTTAAAGCGCGTGGAATGGCGTGTAAAACGCACTATTAAACTTCTATGATAGGGCAATCAGTGACCCGAGTAGGTCATTTTATATTTTGTTTAATATAAGATTTCAGGGAAATTCTATCACATTTGTTTAATTTACGTCGCTCCTATTTCAGATAGCGTATTGGGCGAAGCGGCATCTCAAAGTGCATGAAATGGCGAGTAAAATGCACAATTAAACTAATAGGGTAGGGCAAACAGAGACCCGATTAGGTCATTTTATATTGTGGTTAATTTAAGCATTCAGCAAAATTCTATCACATTTGTTCAATTTACGTCGCTCCTATTTCAGATAGCGTATTGGGCTACGCGGCATCTCAAAGCGCATGAAATGGCGACTAAAATGCACTATTAAACTTCTAGGGTAGGGCAAGCAGCGACCCGATTAGATCATTTTATATTATGGTTAATTTAAGAATTCAGCAAAATTCTATCACATTCGTTCAATTTAGGTCGCTCCTATTTCAGATAGCGTATTGGGCTAAGCGGCATCTCAAAGCGCATGAAATGGCGAGTGAAATGCACTATAAGACTTCTATGGTAGGGCGAACAGAGACCCGATTAGATCATTTTACATTGAGGTTAATATAAGAATTCACGGAAATTCTATCACATTTGTTCAATTTACGTCGCTCCTATTTCAGATAGCGTATTGGGCTATGCGGCATCTCAAAGCGCATGAAATGGCGAGTAAAATGCACTGTTAAGCTTCTAGGGTAGGGCAAACAGAGACCCGATTAGATCATTTTATATTACGGTTAATATAAGAATGCAGCGTAATTCTATCACATTTGTTCGAGTTACGTCGCTCCGATTTCAGATAGCGTACTGGGCTAGGCGGCATCTTAAAGCGCGTGGAATGGCGAGTAAAATGCACTAGTAATCTTCTATGATAGGGCAATCAGAGACCCGATTAGGTCATTTTATATTTTGGTTAATATAAGAATTCAGCGAAATTCTATCACATTTGTTCAATTTACGTCGCTCGTATTTCAGATAGCGTATTGGGCTAAGCGGCATCTCAAAGCGCATGAAATGGCGAGGAAAATGCACTATTAAACGTCTAGGGTAGGGCAAACAGAGACCCGATTAGATCATTTTATGTTATGGTTAATTTAAGAATTCAGCAAAATTCTATCACATTTGTTCAATTTACGTTGCTGCTATTTCAGATACCGTACTGGGCTAGGCGGCAACTTAAAGCGCGTGGAATGGCGTGTAAAACGCACTATTAAACTTCTATGATAGGGCAATCAGTGACCCGAGTAGATCATTTTATATTTTGTTTAATATAAGATTTCAGGGAAATTCTATCACATTTGTTTAATTTACGTCGCTCCTATTTCAGATAGCGTATTGGGCGAAGCGGCATCTCAAAGTGCATGAAATGGCGAGTAAAATGCACAATTAAACTAATAGGGTAGGGCAAACAGAGACCCGATTAGATCATTTTATATTGTGGTTAATTTAAGCATTCAGCAAAATTCTATCACATTTGTTCAATTTACGTCGCTCCTATTTCAGATAGCGTATTGAGCTAAGCGGCATCTCAAAGCGCATGAAATGGCGAGTAAAATGCACTATCAAACTTCTAGGATAAGGCAAACAGAGACCCGATTAGATCATTTTATATTATGGTTAATTTAAGAATTGAACGAAATTCTATCACATTCGTTCAATTTACGTCGCTCCTATTTCAGATAGCGTATTGGGCAAAGCGGCATCTCAAAGCGCATGAAATGACGAGTAAAATGCACTATTAAACTTCTAGGGTAAGGCAAGCAGAGACTCGATTAGATCATTTTATATTATGGTTAATCTAAGAATTCAACAAGATTCTATCACGTTCGTTCAATTTAGGTCGCTCCTATTTCAGATAGCGTATTGGGCTATGCGGCATCTCAAAGCGCATGAAATGGCGTGTAAAATGCACTGTTAAGCTTCTAGGGTAGGGCAAACAGAGACCCGATTAGATCATTTTATATTACGGTTAATATAAGAATGCAGCGTAATTCTATCACATTTGTTCAAGTTACGTCGCTCCGATTTCAGATAGCGTACTGGGCTACGCGGCATCTTAAAGCGCGTGGAATGGCGAGTAAAATGCACTAGTAATCTTCTATGATAGGGCAATCAGAGACCCGATTAGATCATTTTATATTTTGGTTAATATAAGAATTCAGCGAAATTCTATCACATTTGTTCAATTTACGTCGCTCGTATTTCAGATAGCGTATTGGGCTAAGCGGCATCTCAAAGCGCATGAAATGGCGAGGAAAATGCACTATTAAACGTCTAGGGTAGGGCAAACAGAGACCCGATTAGATCATTTTATGTTATGGTTAATTTAAGAATTCAGCAAAATTCTATCACATTTGTTCAATTTACGTCGCTGCTATTTCAGATACCGTACTGGGCTAGGCGGCAACTTAAAGCGCGTGGAATGGCGTGTAAAACGCACTATTAAACTTCTATGATAGGGCAATCAGTGACCCGAGTAGATCATTTTATATTTTTTTTTAATATAAGATTTCAGGGAAATTCTATCACATTTGTTTAATTTACGTCGCTCCTATTTCAGATAGCGTATTGGGCGAAGCGGCATCTCAAAGTGCATGAAATGGCGAGTAAAATGCACAATTAAACTAATAGGGTAGGGCAAACAGAGACCCGATTAGATCATTTTATATTGTGGTTAATTTAAGCATTCAGCAAAATTCTATCACATTTGTTCAATTTACGTCGCTCCTATTTCAGATAGCGTATTGAGCTAAGCGGCATCTCAAAGCGCATGAATTGGCGAGTAAAATGCACTATCAAACTTCTAGGATAAGGCAAACAGAGACCCGATTAGATCATTTTATATTATGGTTAATTTAAGAATTGAACGAAATTCTATCACATTCGTTCAATTCACGTCGCTCCTATTTCAGATAGCGTATTGGGCAAAGCGGCATCTCAAAGCGCATGAAATGACGAGTAAAATGCACTGTTAAACTTCTAGGGTAAGGCAAGCAGAGACTCGATTAGATCATTTTATATTATGGTTAATCTAAGAATTCAACAAAATTCTATCACATTCGTTCAATTTAGGTCGCTCCTATTTCAGATAGCGTATTGGGCTAAGCGGCATCTCAAAGCGCATGAAATGGCGAGTGAAATGCACTATATGACTTCTATGGTAGGGCGAACAGAGACCCGATTAGATCATTTTACATTGACGTTAATATAAGAATTCAGCGAAATTCTATCTCATTTGTTCAACTTACGTCGCTCATATTTCAGATAGCGTACTGGGCTAGGCGGCATCTTAAAGCGCGTGGAATGGCGAGTAAAATGCACTACTAATCTTCTATGATAGGGCAATCAGAGACCCGATTAGATCATTTTATATTTTGTTTAATATAAGATTTCAGGGAAATTCTATCACATTTGTTCAATTTACGTCGCTCCTATTTCAGATAGCGTATTGGGCTAAGCGGCATCTCAAAGCGCATGAAATGGAGAATAAAATGCACTATTAAACTTCTAGGCTAGGGAGAACAGAGACCCGATTAGATCATTTTACATTATGGTTCATAAAAGAATTCAGCGAAACTCTATCACATTTTTTCAACTTACGTCGCTCCTATTTCAGATAGCGTATTGGGCTAACGGGCATCTCAAAGCGCATGAAATGGCGAATAAAATGCACTCTTAAACTTCTAGGCTAGGGCGAACAGAGACCCGATCAGATCATTTTACATTATGGTTAATAAAAGAATTCAGCGAAATTCTATCACATTTGTTCAACTTACGTCGCTCCTATTCCAGATAGCGTATTGGGCTAAGCGGCATCTCAAAGCGCATGAAATGGCGAGTAACATGCACTATTAAACTTCTAGGGTAGGGCAAACAGATACCCGATTAAATCATTTTATATTATGGTTAATTTAAGCATTCAGCAAAATTCTATCACATTTGTTCAATTTACGTCGCTCTTATTTCAGATAGCGTATTGTGCTAAGCGGCATCTCAAAGCGCATGAAATGGCGAGTGAAATGCACTATTAAACTTCTAGGGTAGGGCGAACAGAGACCCGATTAGATCATTTTACATTACGGTTAATAAAAGAATTCAGCGAAATTTTATCACATTTGTTCAATTTACGTCGCTCATATTTCAGGTAGCGTATTGGGCCAAACGGCATCTCAAAGCGCAAGAAATGGCGAGTAAAATGCGCATGAAACGGTGTGTAAAATGCACTATGAGCCTTCTAGGGTAGGGCAAACAGAGACCCGATTAGATCATCTTACATTAAGGTTAATATAAGAATTCAGCGAAATTCTGTCACATTTGTTCAACTTACGTCGCTGGTATTTCAGATAGCGTATTGTGCTAAGCGGCATCTCAAAGCGCAAGAAATGGCGAGTAAAATGCACTATTAAACTTCTAGTGTAGGGCAAACAGAGGACCGATTAGATCATTTTATATTATGGTTAATTTAAGAATTCAGCAAAATTCTATCACATTTGTTCAATTTACGTCGCTCCTATTTCAGATAGCGTATTGGGCTAAGCGGCATCTCAAAGCGCATGGAATGACGAGTGAAATGCACTATTAGACTTCCATGGTAGGGCGAACAGAGACCCGATTAGATCATTTTATATTATGGTTAATTTAAGAATTCAGCGAAATTCTATCACATTTGTTCAATTTACGTCGCTCCTATTTCAGATAGCGTATTGTGCTAAGCGGCATCTCAAAGCGCATGAAATGGCGAGTGAAATGCACTATTAGACTTCTATGGTAGGGCGAATAGAGACCCGATTAGATCATTTTACATTGAGGTTAATATAAGAATTCACGGAAATTCCATCACATTTGTTCAATTTACGTCGCTCCTATTTCAGATAGCGTATTGGGCTATGCGGCATCTCAAAGCGCATGAAATGGCGAGTAAAATGCACTGTTAAACTTCTAGAGTAGGGCAAACAGAGACCCGATTAGATCATTTTATATTACGGTTAATATAAGAATGCAGCGTAATTCTATCACATTTGTTCAAGTTACGTCGCTCCTAATTCTGATAGCGTACTGGGCTAGGCGGCATCTTAAAGCGCGTGGAATGGCGAGTAAAATGCACTACTAATCTTCTATGATAGAGCAATCAGAGACCCGATTAGATCATTTTATATTATGGTTAATATAAGAATTCAGCGAAATTCTATCACATTTGTTTAATTTACGTCGCTCCTATTTCAGATAGCGTATTGGGCGAAGCGGCATCTCAAAGCGCATGAAATGGCGACTAAAATGCACTATTAAACTTCTAGGGTAGGGCAAGCAGCGACCCGATTAGATCATTTTATATTATGGTTAATTTAAGAATTCAGCAAAATTCTATCACATTCGTTCAATTTAGGTCGCTCCTATTTCAGATAGCGTATTGGGCTAAGCGGCATCTCAAAGCGCATGAAATGGCGAGTGAAATGCACTATAAGACTTCTATGGTAGGGCGAACAGAGACCCGATTAGATCATTTTACATTGAGGTTAATATAAGAATTCACGGAAATTCTATCACATTTGTTCAATTTACGTCGCTCCTATTTCAGATAGCGTATTGGGCTATGCGGCATCTCAAAGCGCATGAAATGGCGAGTAAAATGCTCTGTTAAACTTCTAGGGTAGGGCAAACAGAGACCCGATTAGATCATTTTATATTACGGTTAATATAAGAATGCAGCGTAATTCTATCACATTTGTTCAAGTTACGTCGCTCCGATTTCAGATAGCGTACTGGGCTAGGCGGCATCTTAAAGCGCGTGGAATGGCGAGTAAAATGCACTACTAATCTTCTATGATAGAGCAATCAGAGACCCGATTAGATCATTTTATATTATGGTTAATATAAGAATTCAGCGAAATTCTATCACATTTGTTTAATTTACGTCGCTCCTATTTCAGATAGCGTATTGGGCGAAGCGGCATCTCAAAGCGCATGAAATGGCGACTAAAATGCACTATTAAACTTCTAGGGTAGGGCAAACAGAGACCCGATTAGATCATTTTATATTACGGTTAATATAAGAATGCAGCGTAATTCTATCACATTTGTTCAAGTTACGTCGCTCCTAATTCTGATAGCGTACTGGGCTAGGCGGCATCTTAAAGCGCGTGGAATGGCGAGTAAAATGCACTACTAATCTTCTATGATAGAGCAATCAGAGACCCGATTAGATCATTTTATATTATGGTTAATATAAGAATTCAGCGAAATTCTATCACATTTGTTTAATTTACGTCGCTCCTATTTCAGATAGCGTATTGGGCGAAGCGGCATCTCAAAGCGCATGAAATGGCGACTAAAATGCACTATTAAACTTCTAGGGTAGGGCAAGCAGCGACCCGATTAGATCATTTTATATTATGGTTAATTTAAGAATTCAGCAAAATTCTATCACATTCGTTCAATTTAGGTCGCTCCTATTTCAGATAGCGTATTGGGCTAAGCGGCATCTCAAAGCGCATGAAATGGCGAGTGAAATGCACTATAAGACTTCTATGGTAGAGCGAACAGAGACCCGATTAGATCATTTTACATTGAGGTTAATATAAGAATTCACGGAAATTCTATCACATTTGTTCAATTTACGTCGCTCCTATTTCAGATAGCGTATTGGGCTATGCGGCATCTCAAAGCGCATGAAAGGGCGAGTGAAATGCACTATTGGACTTCTATGGTAGGGCGAACAGAGACCCGATTAGATCATTTTACATTGAGGTTAATATAAGAATTCACGGAAATTCCATCACATTTGTTCAATTTACGTCGCTCCTATTTCAGATAGCGTATTGGGCTATGCGGCATCTCAAAGCGCATGAAATGGCGAGTAAAATGCACTGTTAAACTTCTAGAGTAGGGCAAACAGAGACCCGATTAGATCATTTTATATTACGGTTAATATAAGAATGCAGCGTAATTCTATCACATTTGTTCAAGTTACGTCGCTCCTAATTCTGATAGCGTACTGGGCTAGGCGGCATCTTAAAGCGCGTGGAATGGCGAGTAAAATGCACTACTAATCTTCTATGATAGAGCAATCAGAGACCCGATTAGATCATTTTATATTATGGTTAATATAAGAATTCAGCGAAATTCTATCACATTTGTTTAATTTACGTCGCTCCTATTTCAGATAGCGTATTGGGCGAAGCGGCATCTCAAAGCGCATGAAATGGCGACTAAAATGCACTATTAAACTTCTAGGGTAGGGCAAGCAGCGACCCGATTAGATCATTTTATATTATGGTTAATTTAAGAATTCAGCAAAATTCTATCACATTCGTTCAATTTAGGTCGCTCCTATTTCAGATAGCGTATTGGGCTAAGCGGCATCTCAAAGCGCATGAAATGGCGAGTGAAATGCACTATAAGACTTCTATGGTAGGGCGAACAGAGACCCGATTAGATCATTTTACATTGAGGTTAATATAAGAATTCACGGAAATTCTATCACATTTGTTCAATTTACGTCGCTCCTATTTCAGATAGCGTATTGGGCTATGCGGCATCTCAAAGCGCATGAAATGGCGAGTAAAATGCACTGTTAAACTTCTAGGGTAGGGCAAACAGAGACCCGATTAGATCATTTTATATTACGGTTAATATAAGAATGCAGCGTAATTCTATCACATTTGTTCAAGTTACGTCGCTCCGATTTCAGATAGCGTACTGGGCTAGGCGGCATCTTAAAGCGCGTGGAATGGCGAGTAAAATGCACTAGTAATCTTCTATGATAGGGCAATCAGAGACCCGATTAGATCATTTTATATTTTGGTTAATATAAGAATTCAGCGAAATTCTATCACATTTGTTCAATTTACGTCGCTCGTATTTCAGATAGCGTATTGGGCTAAGCGGCATCTCAAAGCGCATGAAATGGCGAGGAAAATGCACTATTAAACGTCTAGGGTAGGGCAAACAGAGACCCGATTAGATCATTTTATGTTATGGTTAATTTAAGAATTCAACAAAATTATATCACACTTGTTCAATTTACGTCGCTGCTATTTCAGATAGCGTACTGGGCTAGGCGGCAACTTAAAGCGCGTGGAATGGCGTGTAAAACGCACTATTAAACTTCTATGATAGGGCAATCAGTGACCCGAGTAGATCATTTTATATTTTGTTTAATATAAGATTTCAGGGAAATTCTATCACATTTGTTTAATTTACGTCGCTCCTATTTCAGATAGCGTATTGGGCGAAGCGGCATCTCAAAGCGCATGAAATGACGAGTGAAATGCACTATTAGACTTCCATGGTAGGGCGAACAGAGACCCGATTAGATCATTTTATATTATGGTTAATTTAAGAATTCAGCGAAATTCTATCACATTTGTTCAATTTACGTCGCTCCTATTTCAGATAGCGTATTGTGCTAAGCGGCATCTCAAAGCGCATGAAATGGCGAGTGAAATGCACTATTAGACTTCTATGGTAGGGCGAATAGAGACCCGATTAGATCATTTTACATTAAGGTTAATATAAGAATTCAGGGAAATTCTATCACCTTTGTTCAACTTTAGTCGCTCCTATTTCAGATAGCGTATTGGGCTAAGCGGCATCTCAAAGCGCATGAAATTGCGAGTAAAATGCACTATCAAACTTCTAGGATAAGGCAAACAGAGACCCGATTAGATCATTTTATATTACGGTTAATATAAGAATTCAGCGTAATTCTATCACATTTTTTCAACTTACGTCGCTCCTATTTCAGATAGCGTATTGGGCTAAGCGGCATCTCAAAGCGCATGAGTTGGCGAGTAAAATGCAATACTAAACTTCTAGGATAAGGCAAACAGAGACCCGATTAGATCATTTTATATTACGGTTAATATAAGAATTCAGCGTAATTCTATCACATTTGTTCAACTTACGTCGCTCCTAATTTAGATAGCGTACTGGGCTAGGCGGCATCTTAAAGCGCGTGGAATGGCGAGTAAACTGCACTGCTAAACTTCTATGATAGGGCAATCAGAGACCCGATTAGATCATTTTATATTTTGTTTAATATAAGATTTCAGGGAAATTCTATCACATTTGTTTAATTTACGTCGCTCCTATTTCAGATAGCGTATTGGGCGAAGCGGCATCTCAAAGCGCATGAAATGGCGAGTAAAATGCACAATTAAACTAATAGGGTAGGGCAAACAGAGACCCGATTAGATCATTTTATATTGTGGTTAATTTAAGCATTCAGCAAAATTCTATCACATTTGTTCAATTTACGTCGCTCCTATTTCAGATAGCGTATTGAGCTAAGCGGCATCTCAAAGCGCATGAAATGGCGAGTAAAATGCACTATCAAACTTCTAGGATAAGGCAAACAGAGACCCGATTAGATCATTTTATATTATGGTTAATTTAAGAATTGAGCGAAATTCTATCACATTCGTTCAATTTACGTCGCTCCTATTTCAGATAGCGTATTGGGCAAAGCGGCATCTCAAAGCGCATGAAATGACTAGTAAAATGCACTATTAAACTTCTAGGGTAGGGCAAGCAGAGACTCGATTAGATCATTTTATATTATGGTTAATTTAAGAATTCAACAAAATTCTATCACTTCGTTCAATTTAGGTCGCTCCTAGTTCAGATAGCGTATTGGGCTAAGCGGCATCTCAAAGCGCATGAAATGGCGAGTGAAATGCACTATATGACTTCTATGGTAGGGCGAACAGATACCCGATTAGATCATTTTACATTGAGGTTAATATAAGAATTCACAGAAATTCTATCACATTTGTTCAATTTACGTCGCTCCTATTTCAGATAGCGTATTGGGCTATGCGGCATCTCAAAGCGCATGAAATGGCGAGTAAAATGCACTGTTAAACTTCTAGGGTAGGGCAAACAGAGACCCGATTAGATCATTTGTTATTATGGATAATATAAGAATTCAGCGAAATTCTATCACATTTGTTCAACTTACGTCGCTCATATTTCAGATAGCGTACTGGGCTAGGCGGCATCTTAAAGCGCGTGGAATGGCGAGTAAAATGCACTTCTAATCTTCTATGATAGGGCAATTAGAGACCCGATTAGATCATTTTATATTTTGTTTAATATAAGATTTCAGGGAAATACTATCACATTTGTTCAATTTACGTCGCTCCTATTTCAGATAGCGTATTGGGCTAAGCGGCATCTCAAAGCGCATGAAATGGAGAATAAAATGCACTATTAAACTTCTAGGCTAGGGAGAACAGAGACCCGATTAGATCATTTTACATTATGGTTCATAAAAGAATTCAGCGAAACTCTATCACATTTTTTCAACTTACGTCGCTCCTATTTCAGATAGCGTATTGGGCTAGCGGGCATCTCAAAGCGCATGAAATGGCGAATAAAATGCACTCTTAAACTTCTAAGCTAGGGCGAACAGAGACCCGATCAGATCATTTTACATTATGGTTAATAAAAGAATTCAGCGAAATTCTATCACATTTGTTCAACTTACGTCGCTCCTATTCCAGATAGCGTATTGGGCTAAGCGGCATCTCAAAGCGCATGAAATGGCGAGTAAAATGCACTATTAAACTTCTAGGGTAGGGCAAACAGATACCCGATTAAATCATTTTATATTATGGTTAATTTAAGATGTCAGCAAAATTTTATCACATTTGTTCAATTTACGTCGCTCCTATTTCAGATAGCGTACTGGGCTAGGCGGCATCTTAAAGCGCGTGGAATGGCGAGTAGAATGCACTACTAAACTTCTATGATAGGGCAATCAGAGACCCGATTAGATCATTTTATATTTTGTTTAATATAAGATTTCAGGGAAATTCTATCACATTTGTTCAATTTACGTCGCTCCTATTTCAGATAGCGTATTGGGCTAAGCGGCATCTCAAAGCGCATGAAAGGGCGAGTGAAATGCACTATAAGACTTCTATGGTAGGGCGAACAGAGACCCGATTAGATCATTTTACATTGAGGTTAATATAAGAATTCACGGAAATTCCATCACATTTGTTCAATTTACGTCGCTCCTATTTCAGATAGCGTATTGGGCTATGCGGCATCTCAAAGCGCATGAAATGGCGAGTAAAATGCACTGTTAAACTTCTAGAGTAGGGCAAACAGAGACCCGATTAGATCATTTTATATTACGGTTAATATAAGAATGCAGCGTAATTCTATCACATTTGTTCAAGTTACGTCGCTCCGATTTCAGATAGCGTACTGGGCTAGGCGGCATCTTAAAGCGCGTGGAATGGCGAGTAAAATGCACTAGTAATCTTCTATGATAGGGCAATCAGAGACCCGATTAGATCATTTTATATTTTGGTTAATATAAGAATTCAGCGAAATTCTATCACATTTGTTCAATTTACGTCGCTCGTATTTCAGATAGCGTATTGGGCTAAGCGGCATCTCAAAGCGCATGAAATGGCGAGGAAAATGCACTATTAAACGTCTAGGGTAGGGCAAACAGAGACCCGATTAGATCATTTTATGTTATGGTTAATTTAAGAATTCAGCAAAATTATATCACATTTGTTCAATTTACGTCGCTGCTATTTCAGATAGCGTACTGGGCTAGGCGGCAACTTAAAGCGCGTGGAATGGCGTGTAAAACGCACTATTAAACTTCTATGATAGGGCAATCAGTGACCCGAGTAGATCATTTTATATTTTGTTTAATATAAGATTTCAGGGAAATTCTATCACATTTGTTTAATTTACGTCGCTCCTATTTCAGATAGCGTATTGGGCGAAGCGGCATCTCAAAGCGCATGAAATGACGAGTGAAATGCACTATTAGACTTCCATGGTAGGGCGAACAGAGACCCGATTAGATCATTTTATATTATGGTTAATTTAAGAATTCAGCGAAATTCTATCACATTTGTTCAATTTACGTCGCTCCTATTTCAGATAGCGTATTGTGCTAAGCGGCATCTCAAAGCGCATGAAATGGCGAGTGAAATGCACTATTAGACTTCTATGGTAGGGCGAATAGAGACCCGATTAGATCATTTTACATTAAGGTTAATATAAGAATTCAGGGAAATTCTATCACCTTTGTTCAACTTTAGTCGCTCCTATTTCAGATAGCGTATTGGGCTAAGCGGCATCTCAAAGCGCATGAAATTGCGAGTAAAATGCACTATCAAACTTCTAGGATAAGGCAAACAGAGACCCGATTAGATCATTTTATATTACGGTTAATATAAGAATTCAGCGTAATTCTATCACATTTTTTCAACTTACGTCGCTCCTATTTCAGATAGCGTATTGGGCTAAGCGGCATCTCAAAGCGCATGAGTTGGCGAGTAAAATGCAATACTAAACTTCTAGGATAAGGCAAACAGAGACCCGATTAGATCATTTTATATTACGGTTAATATAAGAATTCAGCGTAATTCTATCACATTTGTTCAACTTACGTCGCTCCTAATTTAGATAGCGTACTGGGCTAGGCGGCATCTTAAAGCGCGTGGAATGGCGAGTAAACTGCACTGCTAAACTTCTATGATAGGGCAATCAGAGACCCGATTAGATCATTTTATATTTTGTTTAATATAAGATTTCAGGGAAATTCTATCACATTTGTTTAATTTACGTCGCTCCTATTTCAGATAGCGTATTGGGCGAAGCGGCATCTCAAAGCGCATGAAATGGCGAGTAAAATGCACAATTAAACTAATAGGGTAGGGCAAACAGAGACCCGATTAGATCATTTTATATTGTGGTTAATTTAAGCATTCAGCAAAATTCTATCACATTTGTTCAATTTACGTCGCTCCTATTTCAGATAGCGTATTGAGCTAAGCGGCATCTCAAAGCGCATGAAATGGCGAGTAAAATGCACTATCAAACTTCTAGGATAAGGCAAACAGAGACCCGATTAGATCATTTTATATTATGGTTAATTTAAGAATTCAGCGAAATTCTATCACATTCGTTCAATTTACGTCGCTCCTATTTCAGATAGCGTATTGGGCAAAGCGGCATCTCAAAGCGCATGAAATGACTAGTAAAATGCACTATTAAACTTCTAGGGTAGGGCAAGCAGAGACTCGATTAGATCATTTTATATTATGGTTAATTTAAGAATTCAACAAAATTCTATCACTTCGTTCAATTTAGGTCGCTCCTAGTTCAGATAGCGTATTGGGCTAAGCGGCATCTCAAAGCGCATGAAATGGCGAGTGAAATGCACTATATGACTTCTATGGTAGGGCGAACAGATACCCGATTAGATCATTTTACATTGAGGTTAATATAAGAATTCACAGAAATTCTATCACATTTGTTCAATTTACGTCGCTCCTATTTCAGATAGCGTATTGGGCTATGCGGCATCTCAAAGCGCATGAAATGGCGAGTAAAATGCACTGTTAAACTTCTAGGGTAGGGCAAACAGAGACCCGATTAGATCATTTGTTATTATGGATAATATAAGAATTCAGCGAAATTCTATCACATTTGTTCAACTTACGTCGCTCATATTTCAGATAGCGTACTGGGCTAGGCGGCATCTTAAAGCGCGTGGAATGGCGAGTAAAATGCACTTCTAATCTTCTATGATAGGGCAATTAGAGACCCGATTAGATCATTTTATATTTTGTTTAATATAAGATTTCAGGGAAATACTATCACATTTGTTCAATTTACGTCGCTCCTATTTCAGATAGCGTATTGGGCTAAGCGGCATCTCAAAGCGCATGAAATGGAGAATAAAATGCACTATTAAACTTCTAGGCTAGGGAGAACAGAGACCCGATTAGATCATTTTACATTATGGTTCATAAAAGAATTCAGCGAAACTCTATCACATTTTTTCAACTTACGTCGCTCCTATTTCAGATAGCGTATTGGGCTAGCGGGCATCTCAAAGCGCATGAAATGGCGAATAAAATGCACTCTTAAACTTCTAAGCTAGGGCGAACAGAGACCCGATCAGATCATTTTACATTATGGTTAATAAAAGAATTCAGCGAAATTCTATCACATTTGTTCAACTTACGTCGCTCCTATTCCAGATAGCGTATTGGGCTAAGCGGCATCTCAAAGCGCATGAAATGGCGAGTAACATGCACTATTAAACTTCTAGGGTAGGGCAAACAGATACCCGATTAAATCATTTTATATTATGGTTAATTTAAGATGTCAGCAAAATTTTATCACATTTGTTCAATTTACGTCGCTCCTATTTCAGATAGCGTACTGGGCTAGGCGGCATCTTAAAGCGCGTGGAATGGCGAGTAGAATGCACTACTAAACTTCTATGATAGGGCAATCAGAGACCCGATTAGATCATTTTATATTATGTTTAATATAAGATTTCAGGGAAATTCTATCACATTTGTTCAATTTACGTCGCTCCTATTTCAGATAGCGTATTGGGCTAAGCGGCATCTCAAAGCGCATGAAAGGGCGAGTGAAATGCACTATAAGACTTCTATGGTAGGGCGAACAGAGACCCGATTAGATCATTTTACATTGAGGTTAATATAAGAATTCACGGAAATTCCATCACATTTGTTCAATTTACGTCGCTCCTATTTCAGATAGCGTATTGGGCTATGCGGCATCTCAAAGCGCATGAAATGGCGAGTAAAATGCACTGTTAAACTTCTAGAGTAGGGCAAACAGAGACCCGATTAGATCATTTTATATTACGGTTAATATAAGAATGCAGCGTAATTCTATCACATTTGTTCAAGTTACGTCGCTCCTAATTCTGATAGCGTACTGGGCTAGGCGGCATCTTAAAGCGCGTGGAATGGCGAGTAAAATGCACTACTAATCTTCTATGATAGAGCAATCAGAGACCCGATTAGATCATTTTATATTTTGTTTAATATAAGATTTCAGGGAAATTCTATCACATTTGTTTAATTTACGTCGCTCCTATTTCAGATAGCGTATTGGGCGAAGCGGCATCTCAAAGCGCATGAAATGGCGACTAAAATGCACTATTAAACTTCTAGGGTAGGGCAAGCAGCGACCCGATTAGATCATTTTATATTATGGTTAATTTAAGAATTCAGCAAAATTCTATCACATTCGTTCAATTTAGGTCGCTCCTATTTCAGATAGCGTATTGGGCTAAGCGGCATCTCAAAGCGCATGAAATGGCGAGTGAAATGCACTATAAGACTTCTATGGTAGGGCGAACAGAGACCCGATTAGATCATTTTACATTGAGGTTAATATAAGAATTCACGGAAATTCTATCACATTTGTTCAATTTACGTCGCTCCTATTTCAGATAGCGTATTGGGCTAAGCGGCATCTCAAAGCGCATGAAATGGCGAGTAAAATGCACTGTTAAACTTCTAGGGTAGGGCAAACAGAGACCCGATTAGATCATTTTATATTACGGTTAATATAAGAATGCAGCGTAATTCTATCACATTTGTTCAAGTTACGTCGCTCCGATTTCAGATAGCGTACTGGGCTAGGCGGCATCTTAAAGCGCGTGGAATGGCGAGTAAAATGCACTAGTAATCTTCTATGATAGGGCAATCAGAGACCCGATTAGATCATTTTATATTTTGGTTAATATAAGAATTCAGCGAAATTCTATCACATTTGTTCAATTTACGTCGCTCGTATTTCAGATAGCGTATTGGGCTAAGCGGCATCTCAAAGCGCATGAAATGGCGAGGAAAATGCACTATTAAACGTCTAGGGTAGGGCAAACAGAGACCCGATTAGATCATTTTATGTTATGGTTAAATTAAGAATTCAGCAAAATTATATCACATTTGTTCAATTTACGTCGCTGCTATTTCAGATAGCGTACTGGGCTAGGCGGCAACTTAAAGCGCGTGGAATGGCGTGTAAAACGCACTATTAAACTTCTATGATAGGGCAATCAGTGACCCGAGTAGATCATTTTATATTTTGTTTAATATAAGATTTCAGGGAAATTCTATCACATTTGTTTAATTTACGTCGCTCCTATTTCAGATAGCGTATTGGGCGAAGCGGCATCTCAAAGCGCATGAAATGACGAGTGAAATGCACTATTAGACTTCCATGGTAGGGCGAACAGAGACCCGATTAGATCACTTTATATTATGGTTAATTTAAGAATTCAGCGAAATTCTATCACATTTGTTCAATTTACGTCGCTCCTATTTCAGATAGCGTATTGTGCTAAGCGGCATCTCAAAGCGCATGAAATGGCGAGTTAAATGCACTATTAGACTTCTATGGTAGGGCGAATAGAGACCCGATTAGATCATTTTACATTAAGGTTAATATAAGAATTCAGGGAAATTCTATCACCTTTGTTCAACTTTAGTCGCTCCTATTTCAGATAGCGTATTGGGCTAAGCGGCATCTCAAAGCGCATGAAATTGCGAGTAAAATGCACTATCAAACTTCTAGGATAAGGCAAACAGAGACCCGATTAGATCATTTTATATTACGGTTAATATAAGAATTCAGCGTAATTCTATCACATTTTTTCAACTTACGTCGCTCCTATTTCAGATAGCGTATTGGGCTAAGCGGCATCTCAAAGCGCATGAGTTGGCGAGTAAAATGCAATACTAAACTTCTAGGATAAGGCAAACAGAGACCCGATTAGATCATTTTATATTACGGTTAATATAAGAATTCAGCGTAATTCTATCACATTTGTTCAACTTACGTCGCTCCTAATTTAGATAGCGTACTGGGCTAGGCGGCATCTTAAAGCGCGTGGAATGGCGAGTAAAATGCACTTCTAATCTTCTATGATAGGGCAATTAGAGACCCGATTAGATCATTTTATATTTTGTTTAATATAAGATTTCAGGGAAATACTATCACATTTGTTCAATTTACGTCGCTCCTATTTCAGATAGCGTATTGGGCTAAGCGGCATCTCAAAGCGCATGAAATGGAGAATAAAATGCACTATTAAACTTCTAGGCTAGGGAGAACAGAGACCCGATTAGATCATTTTACATTATGGTTCATAAAAGAATTCAGCGAAACTCTATCACATTTTTTCAACTTACGTCGCTCCTATTTCAGATAGCGTATTGGGCTAGCGGGCATCTCAAAGCGCATGAAATGGCGAATAAAATGCACTCTTAAACTTCTAAGCTAGGGCGAACAGAGACCCGATCAGATCATTTTACATTATGGTTAATAAAAGAATTCAGCGAAATTCTATCACATTTGTTCAACTTACGTCGCTCCTATTCCAGATAGCGTATTGGGCTAAGCGGCATCTCAAAGCGCATGAAATGGCGAGTAACATGCACTATTAAACTTCTAGGGTAGGGCAAACAGATACCCGATTAAATCATTTTATATTATGGTTAATTTAAGATGTCAGCAAAATTTTATCACATTTGTTCAATTTACGTCGCTCCTATTTCAGATAGCGTACTGGGCTAGGCGGCATCTTAAAGCGCGTGGAATGGCGAGTAGAATGCACTACTAAACTTCTATGATAGGGCAATCAGAGACCCGATTAGATCATTTTATATTTTGTTTAATATAAGATTTCAGGGAAATTCTATCACATTTGTTCAATTTACGTCGCTCCTATTTCAGATAGCGTATTGGGCTAAGCGGCATCTCAAAGCGCATGAAAGGGCGAGTGAAATGCACTATAAGACTTCTATGGTAGGGCGAACAGAGACCCGATTAGATCATTTTACATTGAGGTTAATATAAGAATTCACGGAAATTCCATCACATTTGTTCAATTTACGTCGCTCCTATTTCAGATAGCGTATTGGGCTATGCGGCATCTCAAAGCGCATGAAATGGCGAGTAAAATGCACTGTTAAACTTCTAGAGTAGGGCAAACAGAGACCCGATTAGATCATTTTATATTACGGTTAATATAAGAATGCAGCGTAATTCTATCACATTTGTTCAAGTTACGTCGCTCCTAATTCTGATAGCGTACTGGGCTAGGCGGCATCTTAAAGCGCGTGGAATGGCGAGTAAAATGCACTACTAATCTTCTATGATAGAGCAATCAGAGACCCGATTAGATCATTTTATATTTTGTTTAATATAAGATTTCAGGGAAATTCTATCACATTTGTTTAATTTACGTCGCTCCTATTTCAGATAGCGTATTGGGCGAAGCGGCATCTCAAAGCGCATGAAATGGCGACTAAAATGCACTATTAAACTTCTAGGGTAGGGCAAGCAGCGACCCGATTAGATCATTTTATATTATGGTTAATTTAAGAATTCAGCAAAATTCTATCACATTCGTTCAATTTAGGTCGCTCCTATTTCAGATAGCGTATTGGGCTAAGCGGCATCTCAAAGCGCATGAAATGGCGAGTGAAATGCACTATAAGACTTCTATGGTAGGGCGAACAGAGACCCGATTAGATCATTTTACATTGAGGTTAATATAAGAATTCACGGAAATTCTATCACATTTGTTCAATTTACGTCGCTCCTATTTCAGATAGCGTATTGGGCTAAGCGGCATCTCAAAGCGCATGAAATGGCGAGTAAAATGCACTGTTAAACTTCTAGGGTAGGGCAAACAGAGACCCGATTAGATCATTTTATATTACGGTTAATATAAGAATGCAGCGTAATTCTATCACATTTGTTCAAGTTACGTCGCTCCGATTTCAGATAGCGTACTGGGCTAGGCGGCATCTTAAAGCGCGTGGAATGGCGAGTAAAATGCACTAGTAATCTTCTATGATAGGGCAATCAGAGACCCGATTAGATCATTTTATATTTTGGTTAATATAAGAATTCAGCGAAATTCTATCACATTTGTTCAATTTACGTCGCTCGTATTTCAGATAGCGTATTGGGCTAAGCGGCATCTCAAAGCGCATGAAATGGCGAGGAAAATGCACTATTAAACGTCTAGGGTAGGGCAAACAGAGACCCGATTAGATCATTTTATGTTATGGTTAATTTAAGAATTCAGCAAAATTATATCACATTTGTTCAATTTACGTCGCTGCTATTTCAGATAGCGTACTGGGCTAGGCGGCAACTTAAAGCGCGTGGAATGGCGTGTAAAACGCACTATTAAACTTCTATGATAGGGCAATCAGTGACCCGAGTAGATCATTTTATATTTTGTTTAATATAAGATTTCAGGGAAATTCTATCACATTTGTTTAATTTACGTCGCTCCTATTTCAGATAGCGTATTGGGCGAAGCGGCATCTCAAAGCGCATGAAATGACGAGTGAAATGCACTATTAGACTTCCATGGTAGGGCGAACAGAGACCCGATTAGATCATTTTATATTATGGTTAATTTAAGAATTCAGCGAAATTCTATCACATTTGTTCAATTTACGTCGCTCCTATTTCAGATAGCGTATTGTGCTAAGCGGCATCTCAAAGCGCATGAAATGGCGAGTTAAATGCACTATTAGACTTCTATGGTAGGGCGAATAGAGACCCGATTAGATCATTTTACATTAAGGTTAATATAAGAATTCAGGGAAATTCTATCACCTTTGTTCAACTTTAGTCGCTCCTATTTCAGATAGCGTATTGGGCTAAGCGGCATCTCAAAGCGCATGAAATTGCGAGTAAAATGCACTATCAAACTTCTAGGATAAGGCAAACAGAGACCCGATTAGATCATTTTATATTACGGTTAATATAAGAATTCAGCGTAATTCTATCACATTTTTTCAACTTACGTCGCTCCTATTTCAGATAGCGTATTGGGCTAAGCGGCATCTCAAAGCGCATGAGTTGGCGAGTAAAATGCAATACTAAACTTCTAGGATAAGGCAAACAGAGACCCGATTAGATCATTTTATATTACGGTTAATATAAGAATTCAGCGTAATTCTATCACATTTGTTCAACTTACGTCGCTCCTAATTTAGATAGCGTACTGGGCTAGGCGGCATCTTAAAGCGCGTGGAATGGCGAGTAAACTGCACTGCTAAACTTCTATGATAGGGCAATCAGAGACCCGATTAGATCATTTTATATTTTGTTTAATATAAGATTTCAGGGAAATTCTATCACATTTGTTTAATTTACGTCGCTCCTATTTCAGATAGCGTATTGGGCGAAGCGGCATCTCAAAGCGCATGAAATGGCGAGTAAAATGCACAATTAAACTAATAGGGTAGGGCAAACAGAGACTCGATTAGATCATTTTATATTGTGGTTAATTTAAGCATTCAGCAAAATTCTATCACATTTGTTCAATTTACGTCGCTCCTATTTCAGATAGCGTATTGAGCTAAGCGGCATCTCAAAGCGCATGAAATGACGAGTAAAATGCACTATCAAACTTCTAGGATAAGGCAAACAGAGACCCGATTAGATCATTTTATATTATGGTTAATTTAAGAATTGAGCGAAATTCTATCACATTCGTTCAATTTACGTCGCTCCTATTTCAGATAGCGTATTGGGCAAAGCGGCATCTCAAAGCGCATGAAATGACTAGTAAAATGCACTATTAAACTTCTAGGGTAGGGCAAGCAGAGACTCGATTAGATCATTTTATATTATGGTTAATTTAAGAATTCAACAAAATTCTATCACATTCGTTCAATTTAGGTCGCTCCTAGTTCAGATAGCGTATTGGGCTAAGCGGCATCTCAAAGCGCATGAAATGGCGAGTGAAATGCACTATATGACTTCTAGGGTAGGGCGAACAGATACCCGATTAGATCATTTTACATTGAGGTTAATATAAGAATTCACAGAAATTCTATCACATTTGTTCAATTTACGTCGCTCCTATTTCAGATAGCGTATTGGGCTATGCTGCATCTCAAAGCGCATGAAATGGCGAGTAAAATGCACTGTTAAACTTCTAGGGTAGGGCAAACAGAGACCCGATTAGATCATTTGTTATTATGGATAATATAAGAATTCAGCGAAATTCTATCACATTTGTTCAACTTACGTCGCTCATATTTCAGATAGCGTACTGGGCTAGGCGGCATCTTAAAGCGCGTGGAATGGCGAGTAAAATGCACTTCTAATCTTCTATGATAGGGCAATTAGAGACCCGATTAGATCATTTTATATTTTGTTTAATATAAGATTTCAGGGAAATACTATCACATTTGTTCAATTTACGTCGCTCCTATTTCAGATAGCGTATTGGGCTAAGCGGCATCTCAAAGCGCATGAAATGGAGAATAAAATGCACTATTAAACTTCTAGGCTAGGGAGAACAGAGACCCGATTAGATCATTTTACATTATGGTTCATAAAAGAATTCAGCGAAACTCTATCACATTTTTTCAACTTACGTCGCTCCTATTTCAGATAGCGTATTGGGCTTGCGGGCATCTCAAAGCGCATGAAATGGCGAATAAAATGCACTCTTAAACTTCTAAGCTAGGGCGAACAGAGACCCGATCAGATCATTTTACATTATGGTTAATAAAAGAATTCAGCGAAATTCTATCACATTTGTTCAACTTACGTCGCTCCTATTCCAGATAGCGTATTCGGCTAAGCGGCATCTCAAAGCGCATGAAATGGCGAGTAACATGCACTATTAAACTTCTAGGGTAGGGCAAACAGATACCCGATTAAATCATTTTATATTATGGTTAATTTAAGATGTCAGCAAAATTTTATCACATTTGTTCAATTTACGTCGCTCCTATTTCAGATAGCGTACTGGGCTAGGCGGCATCTTAAAGCGCGTGGAATGGCGAGTAGAATGCACTACTAAACTTCTATGATAGGGCAATCAGAGACCCGATTAGATCATTTTATATTTTGTTTAATATAAGATTTCAGGGAAATTCTATCACATTTGTTCAATTTACGTCGCTCCTATTTCAGATAGCGTATTGGGCTAAGCGGCATCTCAAAGCGCATGAAAGGGCGAGTGAAATGCACTATAAGACTTCTATGGTAGGGCGAACAGAGACCCGATTAGATCATTTTACATTGAGGTTAATATAAGAATTCACGGAAATTCCATCACATTTGTTCAATTTACGTCGCTCCTATTTCAGATAGCGTATTGGGCTATGCGGCATCTCAAAGCGCATGAAATGGCGAGTAAAATGCACTGTTAAACTTCTAGAGTAGGGCAAACAGAGACCCGATTAGATCATTTTATATTACGGTTAATATAAGAATGCAGCGTAATTCTATCACATTTGTTCAAGTTACGTCGCTCCTAATTCTGATAGCGTACTGGGCTAGGCGGCATCTTAAAGCGCGTGGAATGGCGAGTAAAATGCACTACTAATCTTCTATGATAGAGCAATCAGAGACCCGATAAGATCATTTTATATTTTGTTTAATATAAGATTTCAGGGAAATTCTATCACATTTGTTTAATTTACGTCGCTCCTATTTCAGATAGCGTATTGGGCGAAGCGGCATCTCAAAGCGCATGAAATGGCGACTAAAATGCACTATTAAACTTCTAGGGTAGGGCAAGCAGCGACCCGATTAGATCATTTTATATTATGGTTAATTTAAGAATTCAGCAAAATTCTATCACATTCGTTCAATTTAGGTCGCTCCTATTTCAGATAGCGTATTGGGCTAAGCGGCATCTCAAAGCGCATGAAATGGCGAGTGAAATGCACTATAAGACTTCTATGGTAGGGCGAACAGAGACCCGATTAGATCATTTTACATTGAGGTTAATATAAGAATTCACGGAAATTCTATCACATTTGTTCAATTTACGTCGCTCCTATTTCAGATAGCGTATTGGGCTATGCGGCATCTCAAAGCGCATGAAATGGCGAGTAAAATGCACTGTTAAACTTCTAGGGTAGGGCAAACAGAGACCCGATTAGATCATTTTATATTACGGTTAATATAAGAATGCAGCGTAATTCTATCACATTAGTTCAAGTTACGTCGCTCCGATTTCAGATAGCGTACTGGGCTAGGCGGCATCTTAAAGCGCGTGGAATGGCGAGTAAAATGCACTAGTAATCTTCTATGATAGGGCAATCAGAGACCCGATTAGATCATTTTATATTTTGGTTAATATAAGAATTCAGCGAAATTCTATCACATTTGTTCAATTTACGTCGCTCGTATTTCAGATAGCGTATTGGGCTAAGCGGCATCTCAAAGCGCATGAAATGGCGAGGAAAATGCACTATTAAACGTCTAGGGTAGGGCAAACAGAGACCCGATTAGATCATTTTATGTTATGGTTAATTTAAGAATTCAGCAAAATTATATCACATTTGTTCAATTTACGTCGCTGCTATTTCAGATAGCGTACTGGGCTAGTCGGCAACTTAAAGCGCGTGGAATGGCGTGTAAAACGCACTATTAAACTTCTACGATAGGGCAATCAGTGACCCGAGTAGATCATTTTATATTTTGTTTAATATAAGATTTCAGGGAAATTCTATCACATTTGTTTAATTTACGTCGCTCCTATTTCAGATAGCGTATTGGGCGAAGCGGCATCTCAAAGCGCATGAAATGACGAGTGAAATGCACTATTAGACTTCCATGGTAGGGCGAACAGAGACCCGATTAGATCATTTTATATTATGGTTAATTTAAGAATTCAGCGAAATTCTATCACATTTGTTCAATTTACGTCGCTCCTATTTCAGATAGCGTATTGTGCTAAGCGGCATCTCAAAGCGCATGAAATGGCGAGTGAAATGCACTATTAGACTTCTATGGTAGGGCGAATAGAGACCCGATTAGATCATTTTACATTAAGGTTAATATAAGAATTCAGGGAAATTCTATCACCTTTGTTCAACTTTAGTCGCTCCTATTTCAGATAGCGTATTGGGCTAAGCGGCATCTCAAAGCGCATGAAATTGCGAGTAAAATGCACTATCAAACTTCTAGGATAAGGCAAACAGAGACCCGATTAGATCATTTTATATTACGGTTAATATAAGAATTCAGCGTAATTCTATCACATTTGTTCAACTTACGTCGCTCCTAATTTAGATAGCGTACTGGGCTAGGCGGCATCTTAAAGCGCGTGGAATGGCGAGTAAACTGCACTGCTAAACTTCTATGATAGGGCAATCAGAGACCCGATTAGATCATTTTATATTTTGTTTAATATAAGATTTCAGGGAAATTCTATCACATTTGTTTAATTTACGTCGCTCCTATTTCAGATAGCGTATTGGGCGAAGCGGCATCTCAAAGCGCATGAAATGGCGAGTAAAATGCACAATTAAACTAATAGGGTAGGGCAAACAGAGACCCGATTAGATCATTTTATATTGTGGTTAATTTAAGCATTCAGCAAAATTCTATCACATTTGTTCAATTTACGTCGCTCCTATTTCAGATAGCGTATTGAGCTAAGCGGCATCTCAAAGCGAATGAAATGGCGAGTAAAATGCACTATCAAACTTCTAGGATAAGGCAAACAGAGACCCGATTAGATCATTTTATATTATGGTTAATTTAAGAATTGAGCGAAATTCTATCACATTCGTTCAATTTACGTCGCTCCTATTTCAGATAGCGTATTGGGCAAAGCGGCATCTCAAAGCGTATGAAATGACTAGTAAAATGCACTATTAAACTTCTAGGGTAGGGCAAGCAGAGACTCGATTAGATCATTTTATATTATGGTTAATTTAAGAATTCAACAAAATTCTATCACATTCGTTCAATTTAGGTCGCTCCTAGTTCAGATAGCGTATTGGGCTAAGCGGCATCTCAAAGCGCATGAAATGGCGAGTGAAATGCACTATATGACTTCTATGGTAGGGCGAACAGAGACCCGATTAGATCATTTTACATTGAGGTTAATATAAGAATTCACAGAAATTCTATCACATTTGTTCAATTTACGTCGCTCCTATTTCAGATAGCGTATTGGGCTATGCGGCATCTCAAAGCGCATGAAATGGCGAGTAAAATGCACTGTTAAACTTCTAGGGTAGGGCAAACAGAGACCCGATTAGATCATTTGTTATTATGGATAATATAAGAATTCAGCGAAATTCTATCACATTTGTTCAACTTACGTCGCTCATATTTCAGATAGCGTACTGGGCTAGGCGGCATCTTAAAGCGCGTGGAATGGCGAGTAAAATGCACTTCTAATCTTCTATGATAGGGCAATTAGAGACCCGATTAGATCATTTTATATTTTGTTTAATATAAGATTTCAGGGAAATACTATCACATTTGTTCAATTTACGTCGCTCCTATTTCAGATAGCGTATTGGGC
>CAKAJE020000319.1:0-148252 GCA_916610135.2 Macropis europaea
GCTGAATTCTTATATTAACCAAAATATAAAATGATCTAATCGGGTCTCTGATTGCCGTATCATAGAAGTTTAATAGTGCATTTTACTCACCATTCCACGCGCTTTAAGATGCCGTCTAGCCCAGTACGCTATCTGAAATAGGAGCTACGTAAATTGAACAAATGTGATAGAATTTTGCAGAATTCTTGAATTAACCATAATATAAAATTTGTTATAATCGGGTCTCTGTTTGCCCTACCCTAGAAGTTTAATAGTGCATTTTACTCGCCATTTCGTGCGCTTTGAGATGCCGCTTAGCCCAATACGCTATCTGCAATAGGAGCGATGTGAATTGAACAAATGTGATAGAATTTCTTTGAAATCTTATATTAAACAAAATATAAAATGATCAAATCGGGTCTCCGATTGCCCTATCATAGAAGTTTAGTAGTGCATTTTACTCGCCCTTCCACGCGCTTTAAGATGCCGTCCAGCCCAGTACGCTAACTGAATTAGGAGCGACGTAAGTTGAACAAATGTGATAGAATTTTGCTGAATTCTTAAATTAACCATAATACTAAATGATCTAATCGGGTCCTGTTTGCCCTACCCTAGAAGTTTAATAGTGCATTTCACTCATCATTTCATGCGTTTTGCGTTGCCGCTTAGCCCAATAATCTATCTGAAAGAGGAGCGACGTAAATTGAACAAATGTGATAGAATTTCGCTGAATTCTTATATTAACCAAAATATAAAATGATCTAATCGGGTCTCTGATTGCCCTATCATAGAAGTTTAATAGTGCATTCTACTCGTCATTTCACGCGCTTTAAGATGCCGCCTAGCCCAGTACGCTATCTGAAATAGGAGCGACGTAAATTGAACAAATGTGATAGAATTTTGATGAATTCTTAAATTAACCATACTATAAAATGATGTAATCGGGTCTCTGTTTGCCCTACCCAAGAAGTTTAATAGTGCATTTCTCTCGCCATTTCATGCGCTTTGAGATGCCGCTTAGCCCAATACGCTATGTGAAATAGGAGCGACATAAATTCAACAAATCTGATAGAATTTCCCTGAAATCTTATATTAAACAAAATATAAAATGAGCTAATCGGGTCTCTGTTTGCCCTACCCTAGAAGGTTAATAGTGCCTTTTACTCGCCATTTCATGCGCTTTGAGATGCCGCTCAGCCCAATACGCTATCTGAAATACGAGCGACGTAAATTGAACAAATGTGATAGAATTACGCTGCATTCTTATATTAACCGTATTATAAAATAATCTAATCGGGTCTCTGTTTGCCTTACCCTAGAAGTTTAATAGTGCATTTTACTCGCCATTTCATGCGCTTTGAGATGACGCTTAGCCCAATACGCTATCGGAAATAGGAGCGACGTAAGTTGAACAAATGTGATAGAATTACGCTGCATTCTTATATTAACCGTAATATAAAATGATCTAATCGGGTCTCTGTTTGCCTTACCCTAGAAGTTTAATAGTGCATTTTACTCGCCATTTCATGCGCTTTGAGATAACGCTTAGCCCAATACGCTATCTGAAATAGGAGCGACGTAAATTGAACAAATGTGATAGAATTTCGCTGAATTATTATATTAACCAAAACATAAAATGATCTAATCGGGTCACTGATTGCCCTATCATAGAAGTTTAATAGAGCATTTTACTCGCCATTCCACGCGCTTTGAGATGCCGCCTAGCCCAGTACGCTATCTGAAATAGGAGCGACGTAAATTGAACAAATGTGATAGAATTTTGCTGAATTCTTAAATTAACCATAATATAAAATGATCTAATCGGGTCTCTGTTTGCCCTACCCTAGAAATTTAATAGTGCATTTTACTCGCTCTTTCATGCGCTTTGAGATGCCGCTTAGCCCAATACGCTATCTGACATAGGAGCGACGTAAATTGAACAAATGTGATAGAATTTCGCTGAATTGTTAAATTAACCATAATATAAAATGATCTAATCGGGTCTCTGTTTGCCCTACCCTAGAAGTTTAATAGTGCATTTCACTCGTCATTTCGTGCGCTTTGAGACGCCCCTTAGCCCGATAAGCTATCTGAAGTAGGAGCGACGTAAGTTGAACAAATGTGATAGAATTCCGCTGAATTCTTATATTAACCAAAATATAAAATGGTCTAATCGGGTCACTGATTGCCCTATCATAGAAGTTTAATAGAGCATTTTACTCGCCATTCCACGCGCTTTAAGATGCCGCCTAGCCCAGTTCGCTATCTGAAATAGGAACAACGTAAATTGAACAATTGCGATAGAATTTTGCTGAATACTTAAACTAACTATAATATAAAATGATCTAATCGGGTCTCTATTTGCCCTACCCTAGAAGTTTAATAGTGCATTTTACTCGCCATTTCATGCGCTTTGCGATGCCGCTTAGCCCAATACGCTATCTGAAATAGGAGCGACGTAAATTGAACAAATGTGATAGAATTTCGCTGAATTCTTATATTAACCAAAATATAAAATGATCTAATCGGGTCTCTGATTGCCCTATCATAGAAGTTTAATAGTGCATTTTACTCGCCATTCCGCGCGCTTTAAGATGCCGCCTAGCCCAGTACGCTATCTGAAATAGGAGCGACGTAAGTTGAACAAATGTGATAGAATTTTGCTGAATTCTTAAATTAACCATAATACTAAATGATCTAATCGGGTCCTGTTTGCCCTTCCCTAGAAGTTTAATAGTGCATTTCACTCATCATTTCATGCGTTTTGCGTTGCCGCTTAGCCCAATAAGCTATCTGAAATAGGAGCGACGTAAATTGAACAAATGTGATAGAATTTCGCTGAATTCTTATATTAACCAAAATATAGAATGATCTAATCGGGTCTCTGATTGCCCTATCATAGAAGTTTAATAGTGCATTCTACTCGTCATTTCACGCGCTTTAAGATGCCGCCTAGCCCAGTACGCTATCTGAAATAGGAGCGACGTAAATTGAACAAATGTGATAGAATTTTGATGAATTCTTAAATTAACCATACTATAAAATGATGTAATCGGGTCTCTGTTTGCCCTACCCAAGAAGTTTAATAGTGCATTTCTCTCGTCATTTCATGCGCTTTGAGATGCCGCTTAGCCCAATACGCTATCTGAAATAGGAGCGACATAAATTCAACAAATCTGATAGAATTTCCCTGAAATCTTATATTAAACAAAATATAAAATGATCTAATCGGGTCTCTGTTTGCCCTACCCTAGAAGGTTAATAGTGCCTTTTACTCGCCATTTCATGCGCTTTGAGATGCCGCTCAGCCCAACACGCTATCTGAAATACGAGCGACGTAAATTGAACAAATGTGATAGAATTACGCTGCATTCTTATATTAACCGTATTATAAAATTATCTAATCGGGTCTCTGTTTGCCTTACCCTAGAAGTTTAATAGTGCATTTTACTCGCCATTTCATGCGCTTTGAGATGACGCTTAGCCCAATACGCTATCGGAAATAGGAGCGACGTAAGTTGAACAAATGTGATAGAATTATGCTGCATTCTTATATTAACCGTAATATAAAATGATCTAATCGGGTCTCTGTTTGCCTTACCCTAGAAGTTTAATAGTGCATTTTACTCGCCATTTCATGCGCTTTGAGATGCAGCTTTGCCCAATTAGCTATCTGAAATAGGAGCGACGTAAATTGAACAAATGTGATAGTATTTCGCTGAATTCTTATATTAACCAAAATATAAAATGATCTAATCGGGTCTCTGATTGCCCTATTATAGAAGTTTAACAGTGCATTTTACTCGCCATTCCACGCGCTTTAAGATGCCGCCTAGCCCAGTACGCTATATGAAATAGGAGTGACGTAAGTTGAACAAATGTGATAGAATTACGCTGCATTCTTATATTAGCCGTAATATAAAATGATCTAATCGGGTCTCTGTTTGCCTTACCCTAGAAGTTTAATAGTGCATTCTACTCGTCATTTCACGCGCTTTAAGATGCCGCCTAGCCCAGTACGCTATCTGAAATAGGAGCGACGTAAATTGAACAAATGTGATAGAATTTTGATGAATTCTTAAATTAACCAAAATACAAAATGATCTAATCGGGTCACTGATTGCCCTATCATAGAAGTTTAATAGAGCATTTTACTCGCCATTCCACGCGCTTTGAGATGCCGCCTAGCCCAGTACGCTATCTGAAATAGGAGCGACGTAAATTGAACAAATGTGATAGAATTTTGCTGAATTCTTAAATTAACCATAATATAAAATGATCTAATCGGGTCTCTGTTTGCCCTACCCTAGAAATTTAATAGTGCATTTTACTCGCTCTTTCATGCGCTTTGAGATGCCGCTTAGCCCAATACGCTATCTGAAATAGGAGCGACGTAAATTGAACAAATGTGATAGAATTTCGCTGAATTGTTAAATTAACCATAATATAAAATGATCTAATCGGGTCTCTGTTTGCCCTACCCTAGAAGTTTAATAGTGCATTTCACTCGTCATTTCGTGCGCTTTGAGACGCCCCTTAGCCCGATAAGCTATCTGAAGTAGGAGCGACGTAAGTTGAACAAATGTGATAGAATTCCGCTGAATTCTTATATTAACCAAAATATAAAATGGTCTAATCGGGTCACTGATTGCCCTATCATAGAAGTTTAATAGAGCATTTTACTCGCCATTCCACGCGCTTTAAGATGCCGCCTAGCCCAGTACGCTATCTGAAATAGGAGCGACGTAAATTGAACAAATGTGATAGAATTTCGCTGAATTGTTAAATTAACCATAATATAAAATGATCTAATCGGGTCTCTGTTTGCCCTACCCTAGAAGTTTAATAGTGCATTTCACTCGCCATTTCTTGCGCTTTGAGATGCCGCTTAGCCCAATACGCTATCTGAAATGTCAGCGACGTAAATTGAACAAATGTGATAGAATTTCGCTGGATTCTTATATTAACCTTAATGTAAAATGATCTAATCGGGTCTCTGTTCGCTCTACCCTAGAAGTTTAGTACTGCATCTTACTCGCCCTTCCACGCGCTTTAAGAAGCCGCCTAGCCCAGTACGCTATCTGAAATAGGAGCGACGTAAGTGGAACAAATGTGATAGAATTACGCTGAATTCTTATATTAACCTTAATGTTAAATGATCTAATCGGGTATCTGTTTGCCCTACCCTAGAAGTTTAATAGTGCATTTTACTCGCCATTTCATGCGCTTTGAGATGACGCTTAGCCCAATACGCTATCTGAAATAGGAGCGACGTAAATTGAACAAATGTGATAGAATTTCCCTGAATTCTTATATTAACCTTAATGTAAAATGATCTAATCGGTTCTCTGTTCGCCCTACCCTAGAAGTTTAATAGTGCCTTTCACTCGTCATTTCATGCGCTTTGAGATGCCACTTAGCCCAATACGCTATCTGAAATAGGAGCGACGTAAATTGAACAAATGTGATAGAATTTCGCAGAATTCTTATATTAACCTTAATGTAAAATGATCTAATCGGGTCTCTGTTCGCCCTACCCAAGAAGTTTAATAGTGCATTTCTCTCGTCATTTCATGCGCTTTGAGATGCCGCTTAGCCCAATACGCTATCTGCAATAGGAGCGACATAAATTGAACAAATGTGATAGAATTTCGCTGAATTCTTAAATTAACCATAATATAAAATGATCTAATCGGGTCTCTGTTTGCCCTATCATAGAAGTTTAATAGTGCATTTCACTCGTCATTTCATGCGCTTTGGGATGCCGCCTAGGCCAGTACGCTATCTGAAATAGGAGCGACGTAAATTGAACAAATGTGATAGTATTTCGCTGAATTCTTATATTAACCAAAATATAAAATGATCTAATCGGGTCTCCGATTGCCCTATCATAGAAGTTTATATAGTGCAGTTTACTCGCCATTCCACGCGCTTTAAGATGCCGCCTAGCCCAGTACACTATCTGAAATAGGAACAACGTAAATTGAACAATTGCGATAGAATTTTGCTGAATACTTAAACTAACTATAATATAAAATGATCTAATCGGGTCTCTATTTGCCCTACTCTAGAAGTTTAATAGTGCATTTTACTCGCCATTTCATGCGCTTTGCGATGCCGCTTAGCCCAATACGCTATCTGAAATAGGAGCGACGTAAATTGAACAAATGTGATAGAATTTCGCTGAATTCTTATATTAACCAAAATATAAAATGATCTAATCGGGTCTCTGATTGCCCTATCATAGAAGTTTAATAGTGCATTTTACTCGCCATTCCGCGCGCTTCAAGATGCCGCCTAGCCCAGTACGCTATCTGAAATAGGAGCGACGTAAGTTGAACAAATGTGATAGAATTACGCTGAATTCTTATATTAACCGTAATATATAATGATCTAAGAGGGTCTCTGTTTGCCTTATCCTAGAAGTTTAATAGTGCATTTTACTCGCCATTTCATGCGCATTGAGATGCTGCTTAGCCCAATACGCTATCTGAAATTGGAGCGACGTAAATTGAACAAATATGATAGAGTTTCGCTGAATTCTTAAATTAATCATAATATAAAATGATCTTATCGGGTCTCTGTTTGCCCTACCCTAGAAGTTTAATAGTGCATTTTACTCGCCATTTCTTGCGCTTTGAGATGCCGCTTAGCCCAATACGCTATCTGAAATATCAGCGACGTAAATTGAACAAATATGATAGAATTACGCTGCATTCTTATATTAACCGTAATATAAAATGATCTAATCGGGTCTCTGTTTGCCTTATCCTAGAAGTTTAATAGTGCATTTCACTCGTCATTTCATGCGCTTTGAGATGCCTCGTAGCCCAATAAGCTATCTGAAATAGGAGCGACGTAAATTGAACAAATGTGATAGAATTTCCCTGAATTCTTATATTAACCTTAATGTAAAATGATCTAATCGGTTCTCTGTTCGCCCTACCCTAGAAGTTTAATAGTGCCTTTCACTCGTCATTTCATGCGCTTTGAGATGCCACTTAGCCCAATACGCTATCTGAAATAGGAGCGACGTAAATTGAACAAATGTGATAGAATTTCGCAGAATTCTTATATTAACCTTAATGTAAAATGATCTAATCGGGTCTCTGTTCGCCCTACCCAAGAAGTTTAATAGTGCATTTCTCTCGCCATTTCATGCGCTTTGAGATGCCGCTTAGCCCAATACGCTATCTGCAATAGGAGCGACATAAATTGAACAAATGTGATAGAATTTCGCTGAATTCTTAAATTAACCATAATATAAAATGATCTAATCGGGTCTCTGTTTGCCCTATCATAGAAGTTTAATAGTGCATTTCACTCGTCATTTCATGCGCTTTGGGATGCCGCCTAGCCCAGTACGCTATCTGAAATAGGAGCGACGTAAGTTGAACAAATGTGATAGAATTACGCTGCATTATTATATTAACCGTAATATAAAATTATCTAATCGGGTCTCTGTTTGCCCTACCCTAGAAGTTTAATGGTGCACTTTGCTCGCCATTTCATGCGCTTTGAGATGGCGCTTAGCCCAATACGCTATCTGAAATAGGAGCGACGTAAATTGAACAAATGTGATAGAATTTCCCTGAATTCTTATATTAACCTTAATGTAAAATGATCTAATCGGGTCTTTGTTCGCCCTACTCTAGAAGTTAAATAGTGCATTTCACTCGTCACTTCATGCGCTTTGAGATGCCGCTTAGCCCAATAAGCTATCTGAAATAGGAGCGACGTAAATTGAACAAATGTGATAGAATTACGCTGAATTCTTATATTAACCGTATTATAAAATGATCTAATCGGGTCTCTGTTTGACTTACCCTAGAAGATTAATAGAGCATTTTACTCGCCATTTCATGCGCTTTGAGATGCCGCTTAGCCCAATACGCTATCTAAAATAGGAGCGACGTAAATTGAACAATTGTGATAGAATTTCGCTGAATTCTTATATTAACCAAAATATAAAATGATCTAGTCGTGTCTCTGATTGCCCTATCATAGTAGTTTAATAGTGCATTTCACTCGTCATTTCATGCGCTTTAAGATGCCGCCTAGCCCAGTACGCTATCTGAAATTGGAGCGACGTAAGTTGAACAAATGTGATAGAATTTTGCTGACATCTTGAATTAACCATAATATAAAATGATCTAATCGGGTCCCTGTTTGCCGTACCCTACAAGTCTAGCAGGGCATTTTACTCGCCATTTCATTCGCTTTGAGATGCCGCTTAGCCCAATACGATATCTGAAATAGGAGCGACATAAATTGAACAAATGTGATAGAATTTGGCTGAATTCTTGAATTAACCATAATATAAAATGATCTAATCGGGTCTCTGTTTGCCCTATCATAGAAGTTTAATAGTGCATTTTACTCGCCATTTCACGCGCTTTAAGATGCCGCCTAGCCCAGTACGCTATCTGAAATAGGAGCGACGTAAATTGAACGAATGTGATAGAATTTTGCTGAATTCTTAAATTAACCATAATATAAAATGATGTAATCGGTTCTCTGTTTGCCCTACCCAAGAAGTTTAATAGTGCATTTCTCTAGTCACTTCATGCGCTTTGAGATGCCGCTTAGCCCAATACGCAATCTGAAATAGGAGCGACGTAAATTCAACAAATGTGATAGAATTTCCCTGAAATCTTATATTAAACAAAATATAAAATGATCTAAACGGGACTCTGACTGCCCTATCATAGAAGTTTAGAAGTGCATTTTACTCGCCCTTCCACGCGCTTTAAGATGCCGCCTAGCCCAGTACGCTATCTGAAATAGGAGCGACGTATGTTGAACAAATGTGATAGAATTACGCTGAATTCTTATATTAACCGTAATATAAAATGATCTAATCGGATCTCTGTTCGCCCTACCCTAGAAGATTACTAGTGCATTTCACTCGTCATTTCATGCGCTTTGAGATGCCGCTTAGCCCAATAAGCTATCTGAAATAGGAGCGACGTAAATTGAACAAATGTGATAGAATTTCCCTGAATACTTAAATTAACCTTAATGTAAAATGATCTAATCGGGTCTCTGTTCGACCTACCCTAGAAGTTTAATAGTGCATTTCACTCGCCATTTCATGCGCTTTGAGATGACGCTTAGCCCAATACGCTATCGGAAATAGGAGCGACGTAAATTGAACAAATGTGATAGAATTTCGCTGAATTCTTTTATTAACCAAAACATAAAATGATCTAATCTGGTCTCTGATTGCCCTATCATAGAAGTTTATATAGTGCATTTTACTCGCCATTCGACGCGCTTTAAGATGCCGCCTAGCCCAGTACGCTTTCTGAAATAGGAACGACGTAAATTGAACAATTGTGATAGAATTTTGCTGAATTCTTAAATTAACCATAACATAAAATGATCTAATCGGGTCTCTGATTGCCCTATCATAGAAGTTTATATAGTGCATTTTACTGGCCATTCCATGCGCTTTGCGATGCCGCTTAGCCCAATACGCTATCTGAAATAGGAGCGACGTAAATTGAACAAATGTGATAGAATTTCGCTGAATTCTTATATTAACCAAAATATAAAATGATCTAATCGGGTCACTGATTGCCCTATCATAGAAGTTTAATAGTGCATTTTACTCGCCATTCCGCGCGCTTTAAGATGCCGCCTAGCCCAGTACGCTATCTGAAATAGGAGCGACGTAAGTTGAACAAATGTGATAGAATTACGCTGCATTCTTATATTAACCGTACTATAAAATGATCTAATCGGGTCTCTGTTTGCCTTATCCTAGAAGTTTAATAGTGCATTTCACTCGTCATTTCATGCGCTTTGAGATGCCTCGTAGCCCAATAAGCTATCTGAAATAGGAGCGACGTAAATTGAACAAATGTGATAGAATTTTTCTGAATTCTTAAATAAACCATAATATGAAATGATCTAATCGGGTCTCTGTTTGCCCTACCCTAGAAGTTTAACAGTGCATTTTACTCTCCAATTCATGCGCTTTGAGATGCCGCTTAGCCCAATACGCTATCTGAAATAGGAGCGTCGTAAATTGAACAAACGTGATAGAATTTCCCTGAATTCTTATATTAACCTTAATGTAAAATGATCTAATCGGTTCTCTGTTCGCCCTACCCTAGAAGCTTAATAGTGCCTTTCACTCGCCATTTCATGCGCTTTGAGATGCCACTTAGCCCAATACGCTATCTGAAATAGGAGCGACGTAAATTGAACAAATGTGATAGAATTACGCTGAATTCTTATATTAACCGTATTATAAAATGATCTAATCGGGTCTCTGTTTGCCCTACCCTAGAAGTTTAATGGTGCACTTTGCTCGCCATATCATGCGCTTTGAGATGGCGCTTAGCCCAATACGCTATCTGAAATAGGAGCGACGTAAATTGAACAAATGTGATAGAATTTCCCTGAATTCTTATATTAACCTTAATGTAAAATGATCAAATCGGGTCTTTGTTCGCCCTACCCTAGAAGTTAATTAGTGCATTTCACTCGTCATTTCATGCGCTTTGAGATGCCGCTTAGCCCAATAAGCTATCTGAAATAGGAGCGACGTAAATTGAACAAATGTGATAGAATTACGCTGAATTCTTATATTAACCGTATTATAAAATGATCTAATCGGGTTTCTGTTTGACTTACCCTAGAAGATTAATAGAGCATTTTACTCGCCATTTCATGCGCTTTGAGATGCCGCTTAGCCCAATACGCTATCTAAAATAGGAGCGACGTAAATTGAACAATTGTGATAGAATTTCGCTGAATTCTTATATTAACCAAAATATAAAATGATCTAGTCGTGTCTCTGATTGCCCTATCATAGTAGTTTAATAGTGCATTTCACTCGTCATTTCATGCGCTTTAAGATGCCGCCTAGCCCAGTACGCTATCTGAAATTGGAGCGACGTAAGTTGAACAAATGTGATAGAATTTTGCTGACATCTTGAATTAACCATAATATAAAATGATCTAATCGGGTCCCTGTTTGCCGTACCCTACAAGTCTAGCAGGGCATTTTACTCGCCATTTCATTCGCTTTGAGATGCCGCTTAGCCCAATACGATATCTGAAATAGGAGCGACATAAATTGAACAAATGTGATAGAATTTGGCTGAATTCTTGAATTAACCATAATATAAAATGATCTAATCGGGTCTCTGTTTGCCCTATCATAGAAGTTTAATAGTGCATTTTACTCGCCATTTCACGCGCTTTAAGATGCCGCCTAGCCCAGTACGCTATCTGAAATAGGAGCGACGTAAATTGAACGAATGTGATAGAATTTTGCTGAATTCTTAAATTAACCATAATATAAAATGATGTAATCGGTTCTCTGTTTGCCCTACCCAAGAAGTTTAATAGTGCATTTCTCTAGTCACTTCATGCGCTTTGAGATGCCGCTTAGCCCAATACGCGATCTGAAATAGGAGCGACGTAAATTCAACAAATGTGATAGAATTTCCCTGAAATCTTATATTAAACAAAATATAAAATGATCTAAACGGGACTCTGACTGCCCTATCATAGAAGTTTAGAAGTGCATTTTACTCGCCCTTCCACGCGCTTTAAGATGCCGCCTAGCCCAGTACGCTATCTGAAATAGGAGCGACGTATGTTGAACAAATGTGATAGAATTACGCTGAATTCTTATATTAACCGTAATATAAAATGATCTAATCGGATCTCTGTTCGCCCTACCCTAGAAGATTACTAGTGCATTTCACTCGTCATTTCATGCGCTTTGAGATGCCGCTTAGCCCAATAAGCTATCTGAAATAGGAGCGACGTAAATTGAACAAATGTGATAGAATTTCCCTGAATACTTAAATTAACCTTAATGTAAAATGATCTAATCGGGTCTCTGTTCGCCCTACCCTAGAAGTTTAATAGTGCATTTCACTCGCCATTTCATGCGCTTTGAGATGACGCTTAGCCCAATACGCTATCGGAAATAGGAGCGACGTAAATTGAACAAATGTGATAGAATTTCGCTGAATTCTTTTATTAACCAAAACATAAAATGATCTAATCTGGTCTCTGATTGCCCTATCATAGAAGTTTATATAGTGCATTTTACTCGCCATTCGACGCGCTTTAAGATGCCGCCTAGCCCAGTACGCTTTCTGAAATAGGAACGACGTAAATTGAACAATTGTGATAGAATTTTGCTGAATTCTTAAATTAACCATAACATAAAATGATCTAATCGGGTCTCTGATTGCCCTATCATAGAAGTTTATATAGTGCATTTTACTGGCCATTCCATGCGCTTTAAGATGCCGCCTAGCCCAGTACGCTATCTGAAATAGGAGCGACGTAAGTTGAACAAATGTGATAGAATTACGCTGAATTCTTATATTAACCGTAATATAAAATGATCTAATCGGGTCTCTGTTTGCCTTACCCTAGAAGTTTAATAGTGCATTTCACTCGCCATTTCATGCGCTTTGAGATGCCGCTCAGCCCAATACGCTATCGGAAATAGGAGCGACGTAAATTGAACAAATGTGATAGAATTTCGCTGAATTCTTAAATTAACCATAACATAAAATGATCTAATCGGGCCTCTGTTTGCCCTACCCTAGAAGTTTGATAGTGCATTTCACTCGTCATTTCGTGCGCTTTGAGACGCCCCTTAGCCCGATAAGCTATCTGAAGTAGGAGCGACGTAAGTTGAACAAATGTGATAGAATTCCGCTGAATTCTTATATTAACCAAAATATAAAATGGTCTAATCGGGTCACTGATTGCCCTATCATAGAAGTTTAATAGAGCATTTTACTCGCCATTCCACGCGCTTTAAGATGCCGCCTAGCCCAGTTCGCTATCTGAAATAGGAGCGACGTAAATTGAACAAATGTGATAGAATTTTGCTGAATTCTTATATTAACCTTAATGTAAAATGATCTAATCGGGTCTCTGTTCGCCCTACCCTAGAAGTTTAATAGTGCATTTCACTCGCCATTTCTTGCGCTTTGAGATGCCGCTTAGCCCAATACGCTATCTGAAATGTCAGCGACGTAAATTGAACAAATGTGATAGAATTTCGCTGGATTCTTATATTAAACTTAATGTAAAATGATCTAATCGGGTCTCTGTTCGCTCTACCCTAGAAGTTTAGTACTGCATCTTACTCGCCCTTCCACGCGCTTTAAGAAGCCGCCTAGACCAGTACGCTATCTGAAATAGGAGCGACGTAAGTGGAACAAATGTGATAGAATTACGCTGAATACTTAAACTAACTATAATATAAAATGATCTAATCGGGTCTCTATTTGCCCTACCCTAGAAGTTTAATAGTGCATTTTACTCGCCATTTCATGCGCTTTGCGATGCCGCTTAGCCCAATACGCTATCTGAAATAGGAGCGACGTAAATTGAACAAATGTGATAGAATTTCGCTGAATTCTTATATTAACCAAAATATAAAATGATCTAATCGGGTCACTGATTGCCCTATCATAGAAGTTTAATAGTGCATTTTACTCGCCATTCCGCGCTTTTTAAGATGCCGCCTAGCCCAGTACGCTATCTGAAATAGGAGCGACGTAAGTTGAACAAATGTGATAGAATTACGCTGCATTCTTATATTAACCGTACTATAAAATGATCTAATCGGGTCTCTGTTTGCCTTATCCTAGAAGTTTAATAGTGCATTTCACTCGTCATTTCATGCGCTTTGAGATGCCTCGTAGCCCAATAAGCTATCTGAAATAGGAGCGACGTAAATTGAACAAATGTGATAGAATTTTTCTGAATTCTTAAATAAACCATAATATGAAATGATCTAATCGGGTCTCTGTTTGCCCTACCCTAGAAGTTTAACAGTGCATTTTACTCTCCAATTCATGCGCTTTGAGATGCCGCTTAGCCCAATACGCTATCTGAAATAGGAGCGTCGTAAATTGAACAAACGTGATAGAATTTCCCTGAATTCTTATATTAACCTTAATGTAAAATGATCTAATCGGTTCTCTGTTCGCCCTACCCTAGAAGCTTAATAGTGCCTTTCACTCGCCATTTCATGCGCTTTGAGATGCCACTTAGCCCAATACGCTATCTGAAATAGGAGCGACGTAAATTGAACAAATGTGATAGAATTACGCTGAATTCTTATATTAACCGTATTATAAAATGATCTAATCGGGTCTCTGTTTGACTTACCCTAGAAGATTAATAGTGCATTTTACTCGCCATTTCATGCGCTTTGAGATGCCGCTTAGCCCAATACGCTATCTAAAATAGGAGCGACGTAAATTGAACAATTGTGATAGAATTTCGCTGAATTCTTATATTAACCAAAATATAAAATGATCTAGTCGTGTCTCTGATTGCCCTATCATAGTAGTTTAATAGTGCATTTCACTCGTCATTTCATGCGCTTTAAGATGCCGCCTAGCCCAGTACGCTATCTGAAATTGGAGCGACGTAAATTGAACAAATGTGATAGAATTTTGCTGACATCTTGAATTAACCATAATATAAAATGATCTAATCGGGTCCCTGTTTGCCGTACCCTACAAGTCTAGCAGTGCATTTTACTCGCCATTTCATTCGCTTTGAGATGCCGCTTAGCCCAATACGATATCTGAAATAGGAGCGACATAAATTGAACAAATGTGATAGAATTTGGCTGAATTCTTAAATTAACCATAATATAAAATGATCTAATCGGGTCTCTGTTTGCCCTATCATAGAAGTTTAATAGTGCATTTTACTCGCCATTTCACGCGCTTTAAGATGCCGCCTAGCCCAGTACGCTATCTGAAATAGGAGCGACGTAAATTGAACGAATGTGATAGAATTTTGCTGAATTCTTAAATTAACCATAATATAAAATGATGTAATCGGTTCTCTGTTTGCCCTACCCAAGAAGTTTAATAGTGCATTTCTCTAGTCACTTCATGCGCTTTGAGATGCCGCTTATCCCAATACGCTATCTGAAATAGGAGCGACGTAAATTCAACAAATGTGATAGAATTTCCCTGAAATCTTATATTAAACAAAATATAAAATGATCTAAACGGGACTCTGACTGCCCTATCATAGAAGTTTAGAAGTGCATTTTACTCGCCCTTCCACGCGCTTTAAGATGCCGCCTAGCCCAGTACGCTATCTGAAATAGGAGCGACGTATGTTGAACAAATGTGATAGAATTACGCTGAATTCTTATATTAACCGTAATATAAAATGATCTAATCGGATCTCTGTTCGCCCTACCCTAGAAGATTACTAGTGCATTTCACTCGTCATTTCATGCGCTTTGAGATGCCGCTTAGCCCAATAAGCTATCTGAAATAGGAGCGACGTAAATTGAACAAATGTGATAGAATTTCCCTGAATACTTAAATTAACCTTAATGTAAAATGATCTAATCGGGTCTCTGTTCGCCCTACCCTAGAAGTTTAATAGTGCATTTCACTCGCCATTTCATGCGCTTTGAGATGACGCTTAGCCCAATACGCTATCGGAAATAGGAGCGACGTAAATTGAACAAATGTGATAGAATTTCGCTGAATTCTTTTATTAACCAAAACATAAAATGATCTAATCTGGTCTCTGATTGCCCTATCATAGAAGTTTATATAGTGCATTTTACTCGCCATTCGACGCGCTTTAAGATGCCGCCTAGCCCAGTACGCTTTCTGAAATAGGAACGACGTAAATTGAACAATTGTGATAGAATTTTGCTGAATTCTTAAATTAACCATAACATAAAATGATCTAATCGGGTCTCTGATTGCCCTATCATAGAAGTTTATATAGTGCATTTTACTGGCCATTCCACGCGCTTTAAGATGCCGCCTAGCCCAGTACGCTATCTGAAATAGGAGCGACGTAAGTTGAACAAATGTGATAGAATTACGCTGAATTCTTATATTAACTGTAATATAAAATGATCTAATCGGGTCTCTGTTTGCGTTACCCTAGAAGTTTAATAGTGCATTTTACTCGCCATTTCATGCGCTTTGAGATGCCGCTTGGCCCAATACGCTATCGGAAATAGGAGCGACGTAAATTGAACAAATGTGATAGAATTTCGCTGTATTCTTTTATTAACCAAAATATAAAATGATCTAATCTGGTCTCTGATTGCCCTATCATAGAAGTTTATATAGTGCATTTTACTCGCCATTCGACGCGCTTTAAGATGCCGCCTAGCCCAGTACGCTATCTGAAATAGGAGCGACGTAAGTTGAACAAATGTGATAGAATTACGCTGCATTCTTATATTAACCGTCATATAAAACGACCTAATCGGGTCCCTGTTTGCCTTATCCTAGAAGTTTAGTATTGCATTTTACGCGCCATGTCATGCGCTTTGAGATGCCGCTTAGCCCAATACGCTATCTGAAATAGGAGCGACGTAAATTGAACAAATGTGATAGAATTTTGCTGAATTCTTAAATTAACCATAATATTAGATGATCTAATCGGGTCTCTGTTTGCCCTACCCTAGAAGTTTAATGGTGCACTTTGCTCGCCATTTCATGCGCTTTGAGATGGCGCTTAGCCCAATACGCTATCTGAAATAGGAGCGACGTAAATTGAACAAATGTGATAGAATTTCCCTGAATTCTTATATTAACCTTAATGTAAAATGATCAAATCGGGTCTTTGTTCGCCCTACCCTAGAAGTTAATTAGTGCATTTCACTCGTCATTTCATGCGCTTTGAGATGCCGCTTAGCCCAATAAGCTATCGGAAATAGGAGCGACGTAAATTGAACAAATCTGATAGAATTACGCTGAATTCTTATATTAACCGTATTATAAAATGATCTAATCGGGTCTCTGTATTCCTTACCCTAGAAGATTAATTGTGCATTTTACTCGCCATTTCATGCGCTTTGAGATGCCGCTTAGCCCAATACGTTATCTAAAATAGGAGCGACGTAAATTGAACAATTGTGATAGAATTTCGCTGAATTCTTATATTAACCAAAATATAAAATGATCTAGTCGGGTCTCTGATTGCCCTATCATAGTAGTTTAATAGTGCATTTCACTCGACATTTCATGCGCTTTAAGATGCCGCCTAGCCCAGTACGCTATCTGAAATTGGAGCGACGTAAATTGAACAAATGTGATAGAATTTTGCTGACATCTTGAATTAACCATAATATAAAATGATCTAATCGGGTCCCTGTTTGCCGTACCCTACAAGTTTAACAGTGCATTTTACTCGCCATTTCATGCGCTTTGAGATGCCGCTTAGCGCAATACGCTATCTGAAATAGGAGCGACGTAAGTTGAACAAATGTGATAGAATTTCGCTGAATTCTTTTATTAACCATAATGTAAAATGATCTAATCGGGTCTCTGTTGCACTAGCCTACAAGTTTAATAGTGCATTTTATTCGCCATTTCATGCGCTTTGAGATGCCGCGTAGTCCAATACGCTATCTGAAATAGGAGCGACGTAAATTGAACAAATGTGATAGAATTTCCTTGAAATCTTATATTAAACAAAATATAAAATGATCTAATCGGGTCTCTGATTGCCCTATCATAGAAGTTTAGTAGTGCATTTTACTCGCCCTTCCACGCGCTTTATGCTGCCGCCTAGCCCAGTACGCTATCTGAAATAGGAGCGACGTAAGTTGAACAAATGTGATAGAATTTCGCTGAATTCTTAAATTAACCATAATATAAAATGATCTATTCGGGTCTCTGTTTGCCCTACCCTAGAAGTTTAATAGGGAATTTTACTCGCCATTTCTTGCGCTTTGAGAAGCCGCTTAGCCCAATACGCTATCTGAAATATGAGCGACGTAAATTGAACAAATGTGATAGAATTTCGCTGAATTCTTAAATTAACTATAATATAAAATTATCTAATCGGATCTCTTATTGCCCTATCATAGAAGCTTAATAGTGCATTTTACTCGCCATTCCACGCGCTTTAAGATGCCGCCTAGCCCAGTACGCTATCTGAAATATCAGCGACGTAAATTTAACAAATATGATAGAATTACGCTGAATTCTTATATTAACCGTAATATAAAATGATCTAGTCGGGTCTCTGTTTGCCTTATCCTGGAAGTTTAATAGTGCATTTTACTCTGCATTTCATGCGCTTTGGGATGCCGCTTAGACCAATACGCTATCTGAAATAGGAGCGTCGTAAATTGAACAAACGTGATAGAATTTCCCTGAATTCTTATATTAACCTTAACGTAAAATGATCTAATCGGTTCTCTGTTCGCCCTACCCTAGAAGTTTAATAGTGCCTTTCACTCGTCATTTCATGCGCTTTGAGATGCCACTTAGCCCTATACGCTATCTGAAATAGGAGTGACGTAAGTTGAACAAATGTGATAGAATTACGATGCATTCTTATATTAACCGTAATATAAAATGATCTAATCGGGTCTCTGTTTGCCTTACCCTAGAGGTTTAATAGTGCATTTTACTCGCCATTTCATGCGCTTTGCGATGCCGCTTTGCCCAATTAGCTATCTGAAATATGAGCGACGTAAATTGAACAAATGTGATAGAATTTCGCTGAATCCTTATATTAACCAAAATATAAAATGATCTAATCGGCTCTCTGATTGCCGTAGCATAGAAGTTTAGTAGTGCATTTTACTCGCCCTTCCACGCGCTTTAAGATGCAGCCAAGCCCAGTAAGCTATCTGAAATAGGAGCGACGTAAATTGAACAATTGTGATAGAATTTTGCTGAATTCTTAAATTAAACGTAACATAAAATGATCTAATCGGGTCTCTGTTTGCCCTACCCTAGACGTTTAATAGTGAATTTTACTCGCGATTTCAAGCGCTTTGAGATGCCGGTTTGCCCAATTAGCTATCTGAAATAGGAGCGACGTAAATTGAACAAATGTGATAGAATTTCGCTGAATTCTTATATTAACCAAAATATAAAATGATCTAATCGGGTCTCTGATTGCCCTAACATAGAAGTTTGGTAGTGCATTTTACTCGTCATTTCATGCGCTTTGACATGCCGCTTAGCCCAATACGCTATCTGAAATAGGAGCGATATAAATTGAACAAATGTGATAGAATTTCGCTGAATTCTTTTATTAACCATAATGTAAAATGATCTAATCGGGTCTCTGTTTGCCCTACCCTATAAGTTTAATAGTGCATTTTACTCGCCATTTCATGCACTTTGAGATGCCGCTTATCTCAATACGCTATCTGAAATATGAGCGACGTAAATTGAACAAATGTGATAGAATTTCCCTGAATTCTTATATTAACCTTAATGTAAAATGATCTAATCGGGTCTCTGTTTGCCCTACCCTAGAAGTTTAATAGTGCATTTTACTCGCCATTTCATGCGCTTTGAGATGCCGCTTAGCCCAATACGCTATCTGAAATAGGAGCGACGTAAGTTGAACAAATGTGATAGAATTACGCTGAATTCTTATATTAACCGTAATATAAAATGATCTAATCGGGTCTCTGTTTGCCCTACGCTAGAAGTTTAATAGTGCATTTTACTCGTCATTTCATGCGCTTTGAGATGCCGCTTAGCCCAATACGTTATCTGAAATAGGAGCGATATAAATTGAACAAATGTGATAGAATGTCGCTGAATTCTTTTATTAACCATAATGTAAAATGATCTAATCGGGTCTCTGTTTGCCCTACCCTATAAGTTTAATAGTGCATTTTACTCGCCATTTCATGCACTTTGAGGTGCCCCTTATCCCAATACGCTACCTGAAATAGGAGCGATGTAAATTGAACAAATGTGATAGAATTTCCCTGAAATCTAATATTAAACAAAATATAAAATAATCTAATCGGCTCTCTGATTGCCGTAGCATAGAAGTTTAGTAGTGCATTTTACTCGCCCTTCCACGCGCTTTAAGATGCAGCCAAGCCCAGTACGCTATCTGAAATAGGAGCGACGTAAATTGAACAATTGTGATAGAATTTTGCTGAATTCTTAAATTAAACGTAACATAAAATGATCTAATCGGGTCTCTGTTTGCCCTACCCTAGAAGTTTAATAGTGCATTTTACTCGCCATTTCATGCGCTTTGAGATGCCGCTTAGACCAATACGCTATCTGAAATAGGAGCGACGTAAATTGAACAAACGTGATAGAATTTCCCTGAATTCTTATATTAACATTAATGTAAAATGATCTAATCGGGTCTCTGTTCGCCCTACCCTAGAAGTTTAATGGTGCATTTCACTCGTCATTTCATGCGCTTTGAGATGCCGCTTAGCCCAATACGCTATCTGAAATAGGAGCGACGTAAATTGAACAAATGTGACAGAATTTCGCTGAATTCTTATATTAACCAAAATATAAAATGATCTAATCGGGTCTCTGATTGCCCTAACATAGAAGTTTGGTAGTGCATTTCACTCGCCCTTCCACGCTCTTTAAGATGCCGCGTAGCCCAGTACGCTATCAGAAATAGGAGCGACGTAAATTGAACAAATGTGATAGAATTTCCCTGAATTCTTATATTAACATTAATGTGAAATGATCTAATCGGGTCTCTGTTCGCCCTTCCCTAGAAGTTTAATGGTGCATTTCACTCGTCATTTCATGCGCTTTGAGATGTCGCTTATCCCAATACGCTATCTGAAATAGGAGCGACGTAAATTGAACAAATGTGACAGAATTTCGCTGAATTCTTATATTAACCAAAATATAAAATGATCTAATCGGGTCTCTGATTGCCCTAACATAGAAGTTTGGTAGTGAATTTTACTCGTCATTTCATGCGCTTTGAGATGCCGCTTAGCCCAATACGCTATCTGAAATAGGAGCGATATAAATTGAACAAATGTGATAGAATTTCGCTGAATTCTTTTATTAACCATAATGTAAAATGATCTAATCGGGTCTCTGTTTGCCCTACCCTATAAGTTTAATAGTGCATTTTACTCGCCATTTCATGCACTTTGAGATGCCGCTTATCTCAATACGCTATCTGAAATATGAGCGACGTAAATTGAACAAATGTGATAGAATTTCCCTGAATTCTTATATTAACCTTAATGTAAAATGATCTAATCGGGTCTCTGTTTGCCCTACCCTAGAAGTTTAATAGTGCATTTTACTCGCCATTTCATGCGCTTTGAGATGCCGCTTAGCCCAATACGCTATCTGAAATAGGAGCGACGTAAGTTGAACAAATGTGATAGAATTACGCTGAATTCTTATATTAACCGTAATATAAAATGATCTAATCGGGTCTCTGTTTGCCCTACGCTAGAAGTTTAATAGTGCATTTTACTTGTCATTTCATGCGCTTTGAGATGCCCCTTATCCCAATACGCTATCTGAAATAGGAGCGATATAAATTGAACAAATGTGATAGAATGTCGCTGAATTCTTTTATTAACCATAATGTAAAATGATCTAATCGGGTCTCTGTTTGCCCTACCCTATAAGTTTAATAGTGCATTTTACTCGCCATTTCATGCACTTTGAGATGCCCCTTATCCCAATACGCTACCTGAAATAGGAGCGATGTAAATTGAACAAATGTGATAGAATTTCCCTGAAATCTAATATTAAACAAAATATAAAATAATCTAATCGGATCTCTGATTGCCGTAGCATAGAAGTTTAGTAGTGCATTTTACTCGCCCTTCCACGCACTTTAAGATGCAGCCAAGCCCAGTACGCTATCTGAAATAGGAGCGACGTAAATTGAACAATTGTGATAGAATTTTGCTGAATTCTTAAATTAAACGTAACATAAAATGATCTAATCGGGTCTCTGTTTGCCCTACCCTAGAAGTTTAATAGTGCATTTTACTCGCCATTTCATGCGCTTTGAGATGCCGCTCAGCCCAATACGCTATGTGAAATATCAGCGACGTAAATTGAACAAATGTGATAGAATTACGCTGCATTCTTATATTAACCGTATTATAAAATGATCTAATCGGGTCTCTGTTTGCCTTACCCTAGAAGTTTAATAGTGCATTTTACTCGCAATTTCATGCGCTTTAAGATGCCGCCTAGCCCAGTACGCTATCTGAAATTGGAGCGACGTAAATTGAACAAATGTGATAGAATTTTGCTGACATCTTGAATTAACCATAATATAAAATGATCTAATCGGGTCCCTGTTTGCCGTACCCTACAAGTTTAACAGTGCATTTTACTCGCCATTTCATGCGCTTTGAGATGCCGCTTAGCGCAATACGCTATCTGAAATAGGAGCGACGTAAGTTGAACAAATGTGATAGAATTTCGCTGAATTCTTTTATTAACCATAATGTAAAATGATCTAATCGGGTCTCTGTTGCACTAGCCTACAAGTTTAATAGTGCATTTTATTCGCCATTTCATGCGCTTTGAGATGCCGCGTAGTCCAATACGCTATCTGAAATAGGAGCGACGTAAATTGAACAAATGTGATAGAATTTCCTTGAAATCTTATATTAAACAAAATATAAAATGATCTAATCGGGTCTCTGATTGCCCTATCATAGAAGTTTAGTAGTGCATTTTACTCGCCCTTCCACGCGCTTTATGCTGCCGCCTAGCCCAGTACGCTATCTGAAATAGGAGCGACGTAAGTTGAACAAATGTGATAGAATTTCGCTGAATTCTTAAATTAACCATAATATAAAATGATCTATTCGGGTCTCTGTTTGCCCTACCCTAGAAGTTTAATAGGGAATTTTACTCGCCATTTCTTGCGCTTTGAGAAGCCGCTTAGCCCAATACGCTATCTGAAATATGAGCGACGTAAATTGAACAAATGTGATAGAATTTCGCTGAATTCTTAAATTAACTATAATATAAAATTATCTAATCGGATCTCTTATTGCCCTATCATAGAAGCTTAATAGTGCATTTTACTCGCCATTCCACGCGCTTTAAGATGCCGCCTAGCCCAGTACGCTATCTGAAATATCAGCGACGTAAATTTAACAAATATGATAGAATTACGCTGAATTCTTATATTAACCGTAATATAAAATGATCTAGTCGGGTCTCTGTTTGCCTTATCCTGGAAGTTTAATAGTGCATTTTACTCTGCATTTCATGCGCTTTGGGATGCCGCTTAGACCAATACGCTATCTGAAATAGGAGCGTCGTAAATTGAACAAACGTGATAGAATTTCCCTGAATTCTTATATTAACCTTAACGTAAAATGATCTAATCGGTTCTCTGTTCGCCCTACCCTAGAAGTTTAATAGTGCCTTTCACTCGTCATTTCATGCGCTTTGAGATGCCACTTAGCCCAATACGCTATCTGAAATAGGAGTGACGTAAGTTGAACAAATGTGATAGAATTACGATGCATTCTTATATTAACCGTAATATAAAATGATCTAATCGGGTCTCTGTTTGCCTTACCCTAGAGGTTTAATAGTGCATTTTACTCGCCATTTCATGCGCTTTGCGATGCCGCTTTGCCCAATTAGCTATCTGAAATATGAGCGACGTAAATTGAACAAATGTGATAGAATTTCGCTGAATCCTTATATTAACCAAAATATAAAATGATCTAATCGGCTCTCTGATTGCCGTAGCATAGAAGTTTAGTAGTGCATTTTACTCGCCCTTCCACGCGCTTTAAGATGCAGCCAAGCCCAGTAAGCTATCTGAAATAGGAGCGACGTAAATTGAACAATTGTGATAGAATTTTGCTGAATTCTTAAATTAAACGTAACATAAAATGATCTAATCGGGTCTCTGTTTGCCCTACCCTAGACGTTTAATAGTGAATTTTACTCGCGATTTCAAGCGCTTTGAGATGCCGGTTTGCCCAATTAGCTATCTGAAATAGGAGCGACGTAAATTGAACAAATGTGATAGAATTTCGCTGAATTCTTATATTAACCAAAATATAAAATGATCTAATCGGGTCTCTGATTGCCCTAACATAGAAGTTTGGTAGTGCATTTTACTCGTCATTTCATGCGCTTTGAGATGCCGCTTAGCCCAATACGCTATCTGAAATAGGAGCGATATAAATTGAACAAATGTGATAGAATTTCGCTGAATTCTTTTATTAACCATAATGTAAAATGATCTAATCGGGTCTCTGTTTGCCCTACCCTATAAGTTTAATAGTGCATTTTACTCGCCATTTCATGCACTTTGAGATGCCGCTTATCTCAATACGCTATCTGAAATATGAGCGACGTAAATTGAACAAATGTGATAGAATTTCCCTGAATTCTTATATTAACCTTAATGTAAAATGATCTAATCGGGTCTCTGTTTGCCCTACCCTAGAAGTTTAATAGTGCATTTTACTCGCCATTTCATGCGCTTTGAGATGCCGCTTAGCCCAATACGCTATCTGAAATAGGAGCGACGTAAGTTGAACAAATGTGATAGAATTACGCTGAATTCTTATATTAACCGTAATATAAAATGATCTAATCGGGTCTCTGTTTGCCCTACGCTAGAAGTTTAATAGTGCATTTTACTCGTCATTTCATGCGCTTTGAGATGCCGCTTAGCCCAATACGTTATCTGAAATAGGAGCGATATAAATTGAACAAATGTGATAGAATGTCGCTGAATTCTTTTATTAACCATAATGTAAAATGATCTAATCGGGTCTCTGTTTGCCCTACCCTATAAGTTTAATAGTGCATTTTACTCGCCATTTCATGCACTTTGAGGTGCCCCTTATCCCAATACGCTACCTGAAATAGGAGCGATGTAAATTGAACAAATGTGATAGAATTTCCCTGAAATCTAATATTAAACAAAATATAAAATGATCTAATCGGCTCTCTGATTGCCGTAGCATAGAAGTTTAGTAGTGCATTTTACTCGCCCTTCCACGCGCTTTAAGATGCAGCCAAGCCCAGTACGCTATCTGAAATAGGAGCGACGTAAATTGAACAATTGTGATAGAATTTTGCTGAATTCTTAAATTAAACGTAACATAAAATGATCTAATCGGGTCTCTGTTTGCCCTACCCTAGAAGTTTAATAGTGCATTTTACTCGCCATTTCATGCGCTTTGAGATGCCGCTTAGACCAATACGCTATCTGAAATAGGAGCGACGTAAATTGAACAAACGTGATAGAATTTCCCTGAATTCTTATATTAACATTAATGTAAAATGATCTAATCGGGTCTCTGTTCGCCCTACCCTAGAAGTTTAATGGTGCATTTCACTCGTCATTTCATGCGCTTTGAGATGCCGCTTTGCCCAATACGCTATCTGAAATAGGAGCGACGTAAATTGAACAAATGTGACAGAATTTCGCTGAATTCTTATATTAACCAAAATATAAAATGATCTAATCGGGTCTCTGATTGCCCTAACATAGAAGTTTGGTAGTGCATTTCACTCGCCCTTCCACGCTCTTTAAGATGCCGCGTAGCCCAGTACGCTATCAGAAATAGGAGCGACGTAAATTGAACAAATGTGATAGAATTTCCCTGAATTCTTATATTAACATTAATGTGAAATGATCTAATCGGGTCTCTGTTCGCCCTTCCCTAGAAGTTTAATGGTGCATTTCACTCGTCATTTCATGCGCTTTGAGATGTCGCTTATCCCAATACGCTATCTGAAATAGGAGCGACGTAAATTGAACAAATGTGACAGAATTTCGCTGAATTCTTATATTAACCAAAATATAAAATGATCTAATCGGGTCTCTGATTGCCCTAACATAGAAGTTTGGTAGTGAATTTTACTCGTCATTTCATGCGCTTTGAGATGCCGCTTAGCCCAATACGCTATCTGAAATAGGAGCGATATAAATTGAACAAATGTGATAGAATTTCGCTGAATTCTTTTATTAACCATAATGTAAAATGATCTAATCGGGTCTCTGTTTGCCCTACCCTATAAGTTTAATAGTGCATTTTACTCGCCATTTCATGCACTTTGAGATGCCGCTTATCTCAATACGCTATCTGAAATATGAGCGACGTAAATTGAACAAATGTGATAGAATTTCCCTGAATTCTTATATTAACCTTAATGTAAAATGATCTAATCGGGTCTCTGTTTGCCCTACCCTAGAAGTTTAATAGTGCATTTTACTCGCCATTTCATGCGCTTTGAGATGCCGCTTAGCCCAATACGCTATCTGAAATAGGAGCGACGTAAGTTGAACAAATGTGATAGAATTACGCTGAATTCTTATATTAACCGTAATATAAAATGATCTAATCGGGTCTCTGTTTGCCCTACGCTAGAAGTTTAATAGTGCATTTTACTTGTCATTTCATGCGCTTTGAGATGCCCCTTATCCCAATACGCTATCTGAAATAGGAGCGATATAAATTGAACAAATGTGATAGAATGTCGCTGAATTCTTTTATTAACCATAATGTAAAATGATCTAATCGGGTCTCTGTTTGCCCTACCCTATAAGTTTAATAGTGCATTTTACTCGCCATTTCATGCACTTTGAGATGCCCCTTATCCCAATACGCTACCTGAAATAGGAGCGATGTAAATTGAACAAATGTGATAGAATTTCCCTGAAATCTAATATTAAACAAAATATAAAATAATCTAATCGGATCTCTGATTGCCGTAGCATAGAAGTTTAGTAGTGCATTTTACTCGCCCTTCCACGCACTTTAAGATGCAGCCAAGCCCAGTACGCTATCTGAAATAGGAGCGACGTAAATTGAACAATTGTGATAGAATTTTGCTGAATTCTTAAATTAAACGTAACATAAAATGATCTAATCGGGTCTCTGTTTGCCCTACCCTAGAAGTTTAATAGTGCATTTTACTCGCCATTTCATGCGCTTTGAGATGCCGCTCAGCCCAATACGCTATGTGAAATATCAGCGACGTAAATTGAACAAATGTGATAGAATTACGCTGCATTCTTATATTAACCGTATTATAAAATGATCTAATCGGGTCTCTGTTTGCCTTACCCTAGAAGTTTAATAGTGCATTTTACTCGCAATTTCATGCGCTTTGAGATGACGCTTAGCCCAATACGCTATCGGAAATAGGAGCGACGTAAGTTGAACAAATGTGATAGAATTACGCTGCATTCTTATAGTAACCGTAATATGAAATGATCTAATCGGGTCTCTGTTTGCCTTACCCTAGAAGTTTAATAGTGCGTTTTACTCGCCATTTCAGGCGCTTTGAGATGCCGCTTTGCCCAATTAGCTATCTGAAATAGGAGCGACGTAAATTGAACAAATGTGATAGTATTTCGCTGAATTCTTATATTAACCAAAATATAAAATGATCTAATCGGGTCTCTGATTGCCCTATCATAGAAGTTTAATAGTGCATTTTACTCGCCATTCCGCGCGCCTTAAGATGCCGCCTAGCCCAGTACGCTATCTGAAATAGGAGCGACGTAAATTGAACAAATGTGATAGAATTTTGCTGAATTCTTAAATTAACCATAATATAAAATGATCTAATCGGGTCTCTGTTTGCCCTACCCTAGAAGTTTAATAGGGAATTTTACTCGCCATTTCTTGCGCTTTGAGAAGCCGCTTAGCCCAATACTCTATCTGAAATAGGAGCTACGTAAATTGAACAAATGTGATAGAATTTCCCTGAATTCTTCTATTAACATTAATGTAAAATGATCTAATCGGGTCTCTGTTCGCCCTTCCCTAGAAGTTTAATGGTGCATTTCACTCATCATTTCATGCGCTTTGAGATGTCGCTCAGCCCAATACGCTATCTGAAATAGGAGCGACGTAAATTGAACAAATGTGACAGAATTTCGCTGAATTCTTATATTAACCAAAATATAAAATGATCTAATCGGGTCTCTGATTGCCCTAACATAGAAGTTTGGTAGTGCATTTCACTCGCCCTTCCACGCTCTTTAAGATGCCGCGTAGCCCAGTACGCTATCAGAAATAGGAGCGACGTAAATTGAACAAATGTGATAGAATTTCCCTGAATTCTTATATTAACATTAATGTGAAATGATCTAATCGGGTCTCTGTTCGCCCTTCCCTAGAAGTTTAATGGTGCATTTCACTCGTCATTTCATGCGCTTTGAGATGTCGCTTATCCCAATACGCTATCTGAAATAGGAGCGACGTAAATTGAACAAATGTGACAGAATTTCGCTGAATTCTTATATTAACCAAAATATAAAATGATCTAATCGGGTCTCTGATTGCCCTAACATAGAAGTTTGGTAGTGCATTTCACTCGCCCTTCCACGGTCTTTAAGATGCCGCGTAGCCCAGTACGCTATCAGAAATAGGAGCGACGTAAGTTGAACAAATGTGATAGAATTACGCGGAATTCTTATATTAACCGTAATATAAAATGATCTAATCGGGTCTCTGTTTGCCCTACCCTAGAAGTTTAATAGTGCATTTTACTCGCCATTTCATGCGCTTTGAGATGCCGCTTAGACCAATACGCTATCTGAAATAGGAGCGACGTAAATTGAACAAATGTGATAGAATTTCCCTGAATTCTTATATTAACATTAATGTAAAATGATCTAATCGGGTCTCTGTTCGCCCTACCCTAGAAGTTTAATGGTGCATTTCACTCGTCATTTCATGCGCTTTGAGATGTCGCTTAGCCCAATACGCTATCTGAAATAGGAGCTACGTAAATTAAACAATTGTGACAGAATTTCGCTGAATTCTTATATTAACCAAAATATAAAATGATCTAATCGGGTCTCTGATTGCCCTAACATAGAAGTTTGGTAGTGCATTTTACTCGTCATTTCATGCGCTTTGAGATGCCGCTTAGCCCAATACGCTATCTGAAATAGGAGTGATATAAATTGAACAAATGTGATAGAATTTCGCTGAATTCTTTTATTAACCATAATGTAAAATGATCTAATCGGGTCTCTGTTTGCCCTACCCTATAAGTTTAATAGTGCATTTTACTCGCCATTTCATGCACTTTGAGATGCCGCTTATCTCAATACGCTATCTGAAATATGAGCGACGTAAATTGAACAAATGTGATAGAATTTCCCTGAATTCTTATATTAACCTTAATGTAAAATGATCTAATCGGGTCTCTGTTTGCCCTACCCTAGAAGTTTAATAGTGCATTTTACTCGCCATTTCATGCGCTTTGAGATGCCGCTTAGCCCAATACGCTATCTGAAATAGGAGCGACGTAAGTTGAACAAATGTGATAGAATTACGCTGAATTCTTATATTAACCGTAATATAAAATGATCTAATCGGGTCTCTGTTTGCCCTACGCTAGAAGTTTAATAGTGCATTTTACTTGTCATTTCATGCGCTTTGAGATGCCGCTTAGCCCAATACGCTATCTGAAATAGGAGCGATATAAATTGAACAAATGTGATAGAATGTCGCTGAATTCTTTTATTAACCATAATGTAAAATGATCTAATCGGGTCTCTGTTTGCCCTACCCTATAAGTTTAATAGTGCATTTTACTCGCCATTTCATGCACTTTGAGATGCCCCTTATCCCAATACGCTACCTGAAATAGGAGCGATGTAAATTGAACAAATGTGATAGAATTTCCCTGAAATCTAATATTAAACAAAATATAAAATAATCTAATCGGCTCTCTGATTGCCGTAGCATAGAAGTTTAGTAGTGCATTTTACTCGCCCTTCCACGCACTTTAAGATGCAGCCAAGCCCAGTACGCTATCTGAAATAGGAGCGACGTAAATTGAACAATTGTGATAGAATTTTGCTGAATTCTTAAATTAAACGTAACATAAAATGATCTAATCGGGTCTCTGTTTGCCCTACCCTAGAAGTTTAATAGTGCATTTTACTCGCCATTTCATGCGCTTTGAGATGCCGCTCAGCCCAATACGCTATGTGAAATATCAGCGACTTAAATTGAACAAATGTGATAGAATTACGCTGCATTCTTATATTAACCGTATTATAAAATGATCTAATCGGGTCTCTGTTTGCCTTACCCTAGAAGTTTAATAGTGCATTTTACTCGCAATTTCATGCGCTTTGAGATGACGCTTAGCCCAATACGCTATGTGAAATATCAGCGACGTAAATTGAACAAATGTGATAGAATTACGCTGCATTCTTATATTAACCGTATTATAAAATGATCTAATCGGGTCTCTGTTTGCCTTACCCTAGAAGTTTAATAGTGCATTTTACTCGCCATTTCATGCGCTTTGAGATGCCGCTTTGCCCAATTAGCTATCTGAAATAGGAGCGACGTAAATTGAACAAATGTGATAGTATTTCGCTGAATTCTTATATTAACCAAAATATAAAATGATCTAATCGGGTCTCTGATTGCCCTATCATAGAAGTTTAATAGTGCATTTTACTCGCCATTCCGCGCGCCTTAAGATGCCGCCTAGCCCAGTACGCTATCTGAAATAGGAGCGACGTAAATTGAACAAATGTGATAGAATTTTGCTGAATTCTCAAATTAACCATAATATAAAATGATCTAATCGGGTCTCTGTTTGCCCTACCCTAGAAGTTTAATAGGGAATTTTACTCGCCATTTCTTGCGCTTTGAGAAGCCGCTTAGCCCAATACTCTATCTGAAATAGGAGCTACGTAAATTGAACAAATGTGATAGAATTTCCCTGAATTCTTCTATTAACATTAATGCAAAATGATCTAATCGGGTCTCTGTTCGCCCTTCCCTAGAAGTTTAATGGTGCATTTCACTCGTCATTTCATGCGCTTTGAGATGTCGCTCAGCCCAATACGCTATCTGAAATAGGAGCGACGTAAATTGAACAAATGTGACAGAATTTCGCTGAATTCTTATATTAACCAAAATATAAAATGATCTAATCGGGTCTCTGATTGTCCTAACATAGAAGTTTGGTAGTGCATTTCACTCGCCCTTCCACGCTCTTTAAGATGCCGCGTAGCCCAGTACGCTATCAGAAATAGGAGCGACGTAAGTTGAACAAATGTGATAGAATTACGCTGAATTCTTATATTAACCGTAATATAAAATGATCTAATCGGGTCTCTGTTTGCCCTACCCTAGAAGTTTGATAGTGCATTTTACTCGCCATTTCATGCGCTTTGAGATGCCGCTTAGACCAATACGCTATCTAGAATAGGAGCGACGTAAATTGAACAAATGTGATAGAATTTCCCTGAATTCTTATATTAACATTAATGTAAAATGATCTAATCGGGTCTCTGTTCGCCCTACCCTAGAAGTTTAATGGTGCATTTCACACGTCATTTCATGCGCTTTGAGATGTCGCTTAGCCCAATACGCTGTCTGAAATAGGAGCGACGTAAATTGAACAAATGTGACAGAATTTCGCTGAATTCTTATATTAACCAAAATATAAAATGATCTAATCGGGTTTCTGATTGCCCTAACATAGAAGTTTGGTAGTGCATTTTACTCGTCGTTTCATGCGCTTTGAGATGCCGCTTAGCCCAATACGCTATCTGAAATAGGAGCGATATAAATTGAACAAATGTGATAGAATTTCGCTGAATTCTTTTATTAACCATAATGTAAAATGATCTAATCGGGTCTCTGTTTGCCCTATCCTATAAGTTTAATAGTGCATTTTACTCGCCATTTCATGCACTTTGAGATGCCGCTTATCTCAATACGCTATCTGAAATATGAGCGACGTAAATTGAACAAATGTGATAGAATTTCCCTGAATTCTTATATTAACCTTAATGTAAAATGATCTAATCGGGTCTCTGTTTGCCCTACCCTAGAAGTTTAACAGTGCATTTTACTCGCCATTTCATGCGCTTTGAGATGCCGCTTAGCCCAATACGCTATCTGAAATAGGAGCGACGTAAGTTGAACAAATGTGATAGAATTACGCTGCATTCTTATATTAACCGTATTATAAAATGATCTAATCGGGTCTCTGTTTGCCTTACCCTAGAAGTTTAATAGTGCATTTTACTCGCCATTTCATGCGCTTTGAGATGACGCTTAGCCCAATACGCTATCGGAAATAGGAGCGACGTAAGTTGAACAAATGTGATAGAATTACGCTGCATTCTTATAGTAACCGTAATATAAAATGATCTAATCGGGTCTCTGTTTGCCTTACCCTAGAAGTTTAATACTGCATTTTACTCGCCATTTCAGGCGCTTTGAGATGCCGCTTTGCCCAATTAGCTATCTGAAATAGGAGCGACGTAAATTGAACAAATGTGATAGTATTTCGCTGAATTCTTATATTAACCAAAATATAAAATGATCTAATCGGGTCTCTGATTGCCCTATCATAGAAGATTAATAGTGCATTTTACTCGCCATTCCGCGCGCTTTAAGATGCCGCCTAGCCCAGTACGCTATCTGAAATAGGAGCGACGTAAATTGAACAAATGTGATAGAATTTTGCTGAATTCTTAAATTAACCATAATATAAAATGATCTAATCGGGTCTCTGTTTGCCCTACCCTAGAAGTTAAATAGGGAATTTTACTCGCCATTTCTTGCGCTTTGAGAAGCCGCTTAGCCCAATACTCTATCTGAAATAGGAGCTACGTAAATTGAACAAATGTGATAGAATTTCACTGAATTCTTAAATTAACCATAATATAAAATGATCTAATCGGGTCTCTGTTTGCCCTACCCAAGAAGTTTAATATTCCATTTTACTCGTCATTTCATGCGCTTTGAGATGCCGCTTAGACCAATACGCTACCAGAAATAGGAGCGACGTAAATTGAACAAATGTGATAGAATTTCCCTGAATTCTTCTATTAACATTAATGTAAAATGATCTAATCGGGTCTCTGTTCGCCCTTCCCTAGAAGTTTAATGGTGCATTTCACTCGTCATTTCATGCGCTTTGAGATGTCGCTCAGCCCAATACGCTATCTGAAATAGGAGCGACGTAAATTGAACAAATGTGACAGAATTTCGCTGAATTCTTATATTAACCAAAATATAAAATGATCTAATCGGGTCTCTGATTGCCCTAACATAGAAGTTTGGTAGTGCATTTCACTCGCCCTTCCACGCTCTTTAAGATGCCGCGTAGCCCAGTACGCTATCAGAAATAGGAGCGACGTAAGTTGAACAAATGTGATAGAATTACGCTGAATTCTTATAGTAACCGTAATATAAAATGATCTAATCGGGTCTCTGTTTGCCCTACCCTAGAAGTTTAATAGTGCATTTTACTCGCCATTTCATGCGCTTTGAGATGCCGCTTATCTCAATACGCTATCTGAAATATGAGCGACGTAAATTGAACAAATGTGATAGAATTTCCCTGAATTCTTATATTAACCTTAATGTAAAATGATCTAATCGGGTCTCTGTTTGCCCTACCCTAGAAGTTTAATAGTGCATTTTACTCGCCATTTCATGCGCTTTGAGATGCCGCTTAGCCCAATACGCTGTCTGAAATAGGAGCGACGTAAGTTGAACAAATGTGATAGAATTACGCTGAATTCTTATATTAACCGTAATATAAAATGATCTAATCGGGTCTCTGTTTGCCCTACCCTAGAAGTTTAATAGTGCATTTTACTCGTCATTTCATGCGCTTTGAGATGCCGCTTAGCCCAATACGCTACCTGAAATAGGAGCGATGTAAATTGAACAAATGTGATAGAATTTCCCTGAAATCTAATATTAAACAAAATATAAAATAATCTAAACGGGACTCTGATTGCCCTATCATAGAAGTTTAGAAGTGCATTTTACTCGCCCTTCCACGCGCTTTAAGATGCCGCCTAGCCCAGGACGCCATCTGAAATAGGAGCGACGTATGTTGAACAAATGTGATAGAATTACGCTGAATAATTATATTAACCGTAATATAAAATGATCTAATCGGATCTCTGTTCGCCCTACCCTAGAAGATTACTAGTGCATTTCACTCGTCATTTCATGCGCTTTGAGCTGCCGCTTAGCCCAATAAGCTATCTGAAATAGGAGCGACGTAAATTGAACAAATGTGATAGAATTTTTCTTAATTCTTAAATAAACCATAATATGAAATGACCTAATCGGGTCTCTGATTGCCCTATCATAGAAGTTTAATAGTGCATTTTACTCGCCAATCCACGCGCTTTAAGATTCCGCCTAGCCCAGTACGCTATCTGAAATAGGAGCCACGTAAATTGAACAAATGTGATAGAATTTGGCTGAATTCTTAAATTAACCATAATATAAAATGATGGAATCGGGTCTCTGTTCGCCCTACCCAAGAAGTTTAATAGTGCATTTTACTCGCCATTTCATGCGCTTTGAGATGCCGCTTAGCCCAATACGCTATCTGAAATAGGAGCGACGTAAATTGCACAAATGTGATAGGATTTCGCGGAATTCTTATATTAACCAAAATATAAAATGATCTAATCGGGTCTCTGTTTGCCCTACCCTAGAAGTTTAATAGTGCATTTTACTCGCCATTCCATGCGCTTTGAGATGCCGCTTAGCCCAATACGCTATCTGAAATATGAGCGACGTAAATTGAACAAATGTGATAGAATTACTCTGAATTCTTATATTAACCGTAATATAAAATGATCTAATCGGGTCCCTGTTTGCCTTACCCTAGAAGTTTAATAGTGCATGTCACTCATCATTTCATGCGCTTTAAGATGCCGCTTAGCCCAGTACGCTATCTGAAATAGGAGCGACGTAAGTTTAACAAATGTGATAGAATTACGCTGAATTCTTATATTAACCGTAATATAAAATGATCTAATCGGGTCCCTGTTTGCCTTACCCTAGAAGTTTAATAGTGCATTTTACTTGCCATTTCATGCGCTTTGAGATGCCGCTTAGCCCGATACGGTATCTGAAATAGGAGCGACGTAAATTGTACAAATGTGATAGAATTTCGCTGAATTCTTAAATTAACCATAATACAAAATGATCTAATCGGGTCTCTGTTTGCCCTAGCCTAGAAGTTTAATAGTGCATTTTACTCGCCATTCCATGCGCTTTGAGATGCCGCTTAGCCCAATACGCTATTTGAAATAGGAGTGACGTAAATTGAACAAATGTGATAGAATTACGCTTAATTCTTATATTAACCGTAATATAAAATGATCTAATCGGGTCCCTGTTTGCCTTACCCTAGAAGTTTAATAGTGCATTTTACTCGCCATTTCATGCGCTTTGAGATGCCGCTTAGCCCAATACGCTATCTGAAATAGGAGCGGCGTAGGTTGAACAAATGTGATAGAATTACGCTGTGTTCTTATATTAACCGTAATATAAAATGATCTAATCGGGTCTCTGTTTGCTTTACCCTAGAAGTTTAATAGTGTATTTTACTCGTCATTTCATGCGCTTTGAGATTCCGCTTAGCCCAATACGCTATCTGAAATAGGAGCGACATAAATTGAACAAATCTGATAGAATTTCGTTGAATTCTTAAATTAACCATAATATAAAATGATCTAATCGGGTCTCTGTTTGCCATACCCTAGAATTTTAACAGTGCATTTTGCTCGCCATTTCATGCGCTTTGAGATGCCGCTTAGCCCAATACGCTATCTGAAACAGGAGCGACGTAAATTGAACAAATGTGATAGAATTTCCCTGAATTCTTATATTAACCTTAATGTAAAATGATCTAATCGGGTCTCTGTTCGCCCTACCCTAGAAGTTTAATGTTGCATTTCACTCGTAATTTCATGCGCCTTGAGATGCCGCCTAGCCCAGTACGCTATCTTAAATAGGAGCGACGTAAATTGAACAAATGTGATAGAATTTCGCTGAATTCTTATATTATCCGTAATATAAAATGATCTAATCGGGTCTCACTTTGCATTACCCTAGAAGATTAATAGTGCATTTTACTCGCCATTTCATGCGCATTGAGATGCCGCTTAGCCTAATATGCTATCTGAAATAGGAGCGACGTAAATTGAACAAATGTGATAGAATTTACCTGAATTCTTATATTAACCCAAATATAAAATGATCTAATCGGGTCTCTGTTCGCCCTCGCCGAGAAGTTTAATAGTGCATTTTATTCGCCATTTCAAGCGCTTTGAGATGCCGCTTAGTCCAATACGCTATCTGAAATAGGAGCGACGTAAATTGAACAAATGTGATAGAATTTCGCTGAATTCTTATATTAACCAAAATATAAAATGATCTAATCGGGTCTCGGATTGTCCTATCATGGAAGTTTAATAGTGCATTTTACTCGCCATTCCAGGCGCTTTAAGATGCCGCCTAGCCGAGTACGCTATCTGAAATAGGAGCGACGTAAATTGAACAAATGTGATAGGATTTCGCTGAATTCTTATATTAACCAAAATATAAAATGATGTAATCGGGTCTCTGATTGCCATATAATTGAAGGCTAATAGTGCATTTTACTCGCTATTCCACGCGCTTTAAGATGCCGGCTAGCCCAGTAGGCTATCTGAAATAGGAGTGACGTAAATTGAACAAATGTGATAGAATTACGCTTAATACTTATATTAACCGTAATATAAAATGATCTAATCGGGTCTCTCTTTCCCTTACCCTAGCAGTTTAATAGTGCACTTCACTCGCCATTTCATGCGCTTTGAGATGCCGCTTAGCCCTATAAGCTATCTGAACTAGGAGCGATGTAAATTGAACAAATGTGATAGAATTTCGCTGAATTCTTTTATTAACCATAATGTAAAATGATATAATCGGGTCTCTGTTCGTCCTGGCCTAGAAGTTTAATAGTGCATTTTATTCGTCATTTCATGCGCTTTGAGATGCCGCTTAGCACACTGCGCTATCTGAAATAGGAGCGACGTAAATTTAACAAATGTGATAGAATTTCACTGAATTCTTTTATTAACCATAATGTCATATGATCTAATCGGGTCTCTGTTTGCCTTACCCTAGAAGTTTAAAAGTGCATTTTACTCGCCATTTCATGCGCTTTGAGATGCCGCTCAGCCCAATACGCTATCTGAAATAGGAGCGACGTAAATTGAACAAGTGTGATAGAATTTCGTTGAATTCTTAAATTAACCATAATATAAAATGATCTAATCGGGTCTCTGTTTGCCATACCCTAGAATTTTAACAGTGCATTTTGCTCGCCATTTCATGCGCTTTGAGATGCCGCTTAGCCCAGTACGCTATCTGAAATAGGAGCGACGTAAATTGAACAAATGTGATAGAATTTTGCTGAATTCTTAAATTAACCATAATATAAAATGATCTAATCGGGTCTCTGTTTGCCCTACCCTAGAAGTTAAATAGGGAATTTTACTCGCCATTTCTTGCGCTTTGAGAAGCCGCTTAGCCCAATACTCTATCTGAAATAGGAGCTACGTAAATTGAACAAATGTGATAGAATTTCACTGAATTCTTAAATTAACCATAATATAAAATGATCTAATCGGGTCTCTGTTTGCCCTACCCAAGAAGTTTAATATTCCATTTTACTCGTCATTTCATGCGCTTTGAGATGCCGCTTAGACCAATACGCTACCAGAAATAGGAGCGACGTAAATTGAACAAATGTGATAGAATTTCCCTGAATTCTTCTATTAACATTAATGTAAAATGATCTAATCGGGTCTCTGTTCGCCCTTCCCTAGAAGTTTAATGGTGCATTTCACTCGTCATTTCATGCGCTTTGAGATGTCGCTTAGCCCAATACGCTATCTGAAATAGGAGCGACGTAAATTGAACAAATGTGACAGAATTTCGCTGAATTCTTATATTAACCAAAATATAAAATGATCTAATCGGGTCTCTGATTGCCCTAACATAGAAGTTTGGTAGTGCATTTCACTCGCCCTTCCACGCTCTTTAAGATGCCGCGTAGCCCAGTACGCTATCAGAAATAGGAGCGACGTAAGTTGAACAAATGTGATAGAATTACGCTGAATTCTTATAGTAACCGTAATATAAAATGATCTAATCGGGTCTCTGTTTGCCCTACCCTAGAAGTTTAATAGTGCATTTTACTCGCCATTTCATGCGCTTTGAGATGCCGCTTATCTCAATACGCTATCTGAAATATGAGCGACGTAAATTGAACAAATGTGATAGAATTTCCCTGAATTCTTATATTAACCTTAATGTAAAATGATCTAATCGGGTCTCTGTTTGCCCTACCCTAGAAGTTTAATAGTGCATTTTACTCGCCATTTCATGCGCTTTGAGATGCCGCTTAGCCCAATACGCTGTCTGAAATAGGAGCGACGTAAGTTGAACAAATGTGATAGAATTACGCTGAATTCTTATATTAACCGTAATATAAAATGATCTAATCGGGTCTCTGTTTGCCCTACCCTAGAAGTTTAATAGTGCATTTTACTCGTCATTTCATGCGCTTTGAGATGCCGCTTAGCCCAATACGCTACCTGAAATAGGAGCGATGTAAATTGAACAAATGTGATAGAATTTCCCTGAAATCTAATATTAAACAAAATATAAAATAATCTAAACGGGACTCTGATTGCCCTATCATAGAAGTTTAGAAGTGCATTTTACTCGCCCTTCCACGCGCTTTAAGATGCCGCCTAGCCCAGGACGCCATCTGAAATAGGAGCGACGTATGTTGAACAAATGTGATAGAATTACGCTGAATAATTATATTAACCGTAATATAAAATGATCTAATCGGATCTCTGTTCGCCCTACCCTAGAAGATTACTAGTGCATTTCACTCGTCATTTCATGCGCTTTGAGCTGCCGCTTAGCCCAATAAGCTATCTGAAATAGGAGCGACGTAAATTGAACAAATGTGATAGAATTTTTCTTAATTCTTAAATAAACCATAATATGAAATGACCTAATCGGGTCTCTGATTGCCCTATCATAGAAGTTTAATAGTGCATTTTACTCGCCAATCCACGCGCTTTAAGATTCCGCCTAGCCCAGTACGCTATCTGAAATAGGAGCCACGTAAATTGAACAAATGTGATAGAATTTGGCTGAATTCTTAAATTAACCATAATATAAAATGATGGAATCGGGTCTCTGTTCGCCCTACCCAAGAAGTTTAATAGTGCATTTTACTCGCCATTTCATGCGCTTTGAGATGCCGCTTAGCCCAATACGCTATCTGAAATAGGAGCGACGTAAATTGCACAAATGTGATAGGATTTCGCGGAATTCTTATATTAACCAAAATATAAAATGATCTAATCGGGTCTCTGTTTGCCCTACCCTAGAAGTTTAATAGTGCATTTTACTCGCCATTCCATGCGCTTTGAGATGCCGCTTAGCCCAATACGCTATCTGAAATATGAGCGACGTAAATTGAACAAATGTGATAGAATTACTCTGAATTCTTATATTAACCGTAATATAAAATGATCTAATCGGGTCCCTGTTTGCCTTACCCTAGAAGTTTAATAGTGCATGTCACTCATCATTTCATGCGCTTTAAGATGCCGCTTAGCCCAGTACGCTATCTGAAATAGGAGCGACGTAAGTTTAACAAATGTGATAGAATTACGCTGAATTCTTATATTAACCGTAATATAAAATGATCTAATCGGGTCCCTGTTTGCCTTACCCTAGAAGTTTAATAGTGCATTTTACTTGCCATTTCATGCGCTTTGAGATGCCGCTTAGCCCGATACGGTATCTGAAATAGGAGCGACGTAAATTGTACAAATGTGATAGAATTTCGCTGAATTCTTAAATTAACCATAATACAAAATGATCTAATCGGGTCTCTGTTTGCCCTACCCTAGAAGTTTAATAGTGCATTTTACTCGCCATTCCATGCGCTTTGAGATGCCGCTTAGCCCAATACGCTATTTGAAATAGGAGTGACGTAAATTGAACAAATGTGATAGAATTACGCTTAATTCTTATATTAACCGTAATATAAAATGATCTAATCGGGTCCCTGTTTGCCTTACCCTAGAAGTTTAATAGTGCATTTTACTCGCCATTTCATACGCTTTGAGATGCCGCTTAGCCCAATACGCTATCTGAAATAGGAGCGGCGTAGGTTGAACAAATGTGATAGAATTACGCTGTGTTCTTATATTAACCGTAATATAAAATGATCTAATCGGGTCTCTGTTTGCTTTACCCTAGAAGTTTAATAGTGTATTTTACTCGTCATTTCATGCGATTTGAGATTCCGCTTAGCCCAATACGCTATCTGAAATAGGAGCGACATAAATTGAACAAATCTGATAGAATTTCGTTGAATTCTTAAATTAACCATAATATAAAATGATCTAATCGGGTCTCTGTTTGCCATACCCTAGAAGTTTAACAGTGCATTTTGCTCGCCATTTCATGCGCTTTGAGATGCCGCTTAGCCCAATACGCTATCTGAAACAGGAGCGACGTAAATTGAACAAATGTGATAGAATTTCCCTGAATTCTTATATTAACCTTAATGTAAAATGATCTAATCGGGTCTCTGTTCGCCCTACCCTAGAAGTTTAATGTTGCATTTCACTCGTAATTTCATGCGCCTTGAGATGCCGCCTAGCCCAGTACGCTATCTTAAATAGGAGCGACGTAAATTGAACAAATGTGATAGAATTTCCCTGAATTCTTATATTATCCGTAATATAAAATGATCTAATCGGGTCTCACTTTGCATTACCCTAGAAGATTAATAGTGCATTTTACTCGCCATTTCATGCGCATTGAGATGCCGCTTAGCCTAATACGCTATCTGAAATAGGAGCGACGTAAATTGAACAAATGTGATAGAATTTACCTGAATTCTTATATTAACCCAAATATAAAATGATCTAATCGGGTCTCTGTTCGCCCTCGCCGAGAAGTTTAATAGTGCATTTTATTCGCCATTTCAAGCGCTTTGAGATGCCGCTTAGCCCAATACGCTATCTGAAATAGGAGCGACGTAAATTGAACAAATGTGATAGAATTTCGCTGAATTCTTATATTAACCAAAATATAAAATGATCTAATCGGGTCTCGGATTGTCCTATCATGGAAGTTTAATAGTGCATTTTACTCGCCATTCCAGGCGCTTTAAGATGCCGCCTAGCCGAGTACGCTATCTGAAATAGGAGCGACGTAAATTGAACAAATGTGATAGGATTTCGCTGAATTCTTATATTAACCAAAATATAAAATGATGTAATCGGGTCTCTGATTGCCATATCATTGAAGGCTAATAGTGCATTTTACTCGCTATTCCACGCGCTTTAAGATGCCGGCTAGCCCAGTAGGCTATCTGAAATAGGAGTGACGTAAATTGAACAAATGTGATAGAATTACGCTTAATACTTATATTAACCGTAATATAAAATGATCTAATCGGGTCTCTCTTTCCCTTACCCTAGCAGTTTAATAGTGCACTTCACTCGCCATTTCATGCGCTTTGAGATGCCGCTTAGCCCTATAAGCTATCTGAACTAGGAGCGATGTAAATTGAACAAATGTGATAGAATTTCGCTGAATTCTTTTATTAACCATAATGTAAAATGATATAATCGGGTCTCTGTTCGTCCTGGCCTAGAAGTTTAATAGTGCATTTTATTCGTCATTTCATGCGCTTTGAGATGCCGCTTAGCACACTGCGCTATCTGAAATAGGAGCGACGTAAATTTAACAAATGTGATAGAATTTCACTGAATTCTTTTATTAACCATAATGTAATATGATCTAATCGGGTCTCTGTTTGCCTTACCCTAGAAGTTTAAAAGTGCATTTTACTCGCCATTTCATGCGCTTTGAGATGCCGCTCAGCCCAATACGCTATCTGAAATAGGAGCGACGTAAATTGAACAAGTGTGATAGAATTTCGTTGAATTCTTAAATTAACCATAATATAAAATGATCTAATCGGGTCTCTGTTTGCCATACCCTAGAAGTTTAACAGTGCATTTTGCTCGCCATTTAATGCGCTGTGAGATGCCGCTTAGCCCAATACGCTATCTGAAATAGCAGCGACGTAAATTGAACAAATGTGATAGAATTTCCCTGAAATCTTATATTAAACAAAATATAAAATGATCTAATCGGGACTCCGATTGCCCTATCAAAGAAGTTTAGTACTGCATTTTACTCGCCATTCCACGCGCTTTAAGTTGCCGCCTAGTCCAGTACGCTATCTCAAGCAGGTGCGGCGTAAGTTGAACAAATGTGATAGAATTACGCTGAATTCTTATATTATCCGTAATATAAAATGATCCAATCGGTTCTCTGTTTGCCTTATCCTAGAAGTTTAATAGTACATCTTACTCGCCATTTCATGCGCTTTGAGATGCCGCCTAGCCCAATACGCTATCTGAAATAGGAGCGACGTAAATTCAACAAATGTGATAGAATTTCGCTGAATACTTATATTAACCTTAATGTAAAATGATCTAATCGGGTCTCTGTTCGCCCTAGCCGAGAAGTTTAATAGTGCATTTTATTCGCCATTTCATGCGCTTTGAGATGCCGCGTGGCCCAATACGCTATCTGAAATAGGAGCGACGTAAATTGAACAAATGTGATAGAATTTCGCTGAATTCTTATATTAACCAAATTATAAAATGATCTAATCGGGTCTCTGATTGCCCTATTATAGAAGTTTAATAGTGCATTTTACTCGCCATTCCACGCGCTTTAAGATGCCGCCTCGCCCAGTACGTTATCTGAAATAGGAGCGACGTAAATTGAACAAATGTGATAGAATTTTGCTGAATTCCTAAATTGACGGTAATATAAAATGATCTAATCGGGTCTCTGTTTGCCCTACCCTAGAAGTTTAATAGAGCATTTTACTCGCCATTTCATGCGCTTTGAGGTGCCGCTTAGCCCAATACGCTATCTGAAATAGGAGCGACGTAAATTGAACAAATGTGATAGAATTTCGCTGAATACTTATATTAACCTTAATGTAAAATGATCTAATCGGATCTCTGTTTGTCCTACCATAGAAGTTTAATAGTGCATTTCACTCGTAATTTATGCGCTTTGAGATGCCGCTTAGCCCAATACGCTATCTGAAATAGGAGCGACGTAAATTGAACAAATGTGATAGAATTACGCTTAATTCTTATATTAACCTTAATCTAAAATGATCTAATCGGGTCTCTCTTTGCATTACCCTTGAGGTTTAATAGTGCATTTTACTCGCCATTTCATGCGCACTGAGATGCCGCTTAGCCTAATACGCTATCTGAAATAGGAGCGACGTAAATTGAACAAATGTGACAGGATTTCGCTGAATTCTTATACTAACCAAAATATAAAATGATCTGATCGGATCTCTGATTGCCCTACCATAGGAGTTTAATAGTGCATTTTACTCGCCATTCCACGCGCTTTAAGATGCCGCTTCGTCCAGTACGCTATCTGAAATAGGAGCGACGTAAATTGAACAAATGTGATAGAATTACGCTGTATTCTTATATTAACCGTAATATAAAATGATCTAATCGGGTCCCTGTTTGCCTTACCCTAGAAGTTTAATAGTGCATGTCACTCATCATTTCATGCGCTTTAAGATGCCGCTTAGCCCAGTACGCTATCTGAAATAGGACCGACGTAAGTTTAACAAATGTGATAGAATTACGCTGAATTCTTATATTAACCGTAATATAAAATGATCTAATCGGGTCCCTGTTTGCCCTAACCTAGAAGTTTAATAGTGCATTTTACATGCCATTTCATGCGCTTTGAGATGCCGCTTAGCCCGATACGGTATCTGGAATAGGAGCGACGTAAATTGTACAAATGTGATAGAATTTCGCTGAATTCTTAAATTAACCATAATACAAAATGATCTAATCGGGTCTCTGTTTGCCCTACCCTAGAAGTTTAATAGTGCATTTTACTCGCCATTCCATGCGCTTTGAGATGCCGCTTAGCCCAATACGCTATCTGAAATATGAGCGACGTAAATGGAACAAATGTGATAGAATTACTCTGAATTCTTATATTAACCGTAATATAAAATGATCTAATCGGGTCCCTGTTTGCCTTACCCTAGAAGTTTAATAGTGCATGTCACTCATCATTTCATGCGCTTTAAGATGCCGCTTAGCCCAGTACGCTATCTGAAATAGGAGCGACGTAAGTTTAACAAATGTGATAGAATTACGCTGAATTCTTATATTAACCGTAATATAAAATGATCTAATCGGGTCCCTGTTTGCCTTACCCTAGAAGTTTAATAGTGCATTTTACTTGCCATTTCATGCGCTTTGAGATGCCGCTTAGCCCGATACGGTATCTGAAATAGGAGCGACGTAAATTGTACAAATGTGATAGAATTTCGCTGAATTCTTAAATTAACCATAATACAAAATGATCTAATCGGGTCTCTGTTTGCCCTAGCCTAGAAGTTTAATAGTGCATTTTACTCGCCATTCCATGCGCTTTGAGATGCCGCTTAGCCCAATACGCTATTTGAAATAGGAGTGACGTAAATTGAACAAATGTGATAGAATTACGCTTAATTCTTATATTAACCGTAATATAAAATGATCTAATCGGGTCCCTGTTTGCCTTACCCTAGAAGTTTAATAGTGCATTTTACTCGCCATTTCATACGCTTTGAGATGCCGCTTAGCCCAATACGCTATCTGAAATAGGAGCGGCGTAGGTTGAACAAATGTGATAGAATTACGCTGTATTCTTATATTAACCGTAATATAAAATGATCTAATCGGGTCTCTGTTTGCTTTACCCTAGAAGTTTAATAGTGTATTTTACTCGTCATTTCATGCGATTTGAGATTCCGCTTAGCCCAATACGCTATCTGAAATAGGAGCGACATAAATTGAACAAATCTGATAGAATTTCGTTGAATTCTTAAATTAACCATAATATAAAATGATCTAATCGGGTCTCTGTTTGCCATACCCTAGAATTTTAACAGTGCATTTTGCTCGCCATTTCATGCGCTTTGAGATGCCGCTTAGGCCAATACGCTATCTGAAACAGGAGCGACGTAAATTGAACAAATGTGATAGAATTTCCCTGAATTCTTATATTAACCTTAATGTAAAATGATCTAATCGGGTCTCTGTTCGCCCTACCCTAGAAGTTTAATGTTGCATTTCACTCGTAATTTCATGCGCCTTGAGATGCCGCCTAGCCCAGTACGCTATCTTAAATAGGAGCGACGTAAATTGAACAAATGTGATAGAATTTCCCTGAATTCTTATATTATCCGTAATATAAAATGATCTAATCGGGTCTCACTTTGCATTACCCTAGAAGATTAATAGTGCATTTTACTCGCCATTTCATGCGCATTGAGATGCCGCTTAGCCTAATACGCTATCTGAAATAGGAGCGACGTAAATTGAACAAATGTGATAGAATTTACCTGAATTCTTATATTAACCCAAATATAAAATGATCTAATCGGGTCTCTGTTCGCCCTAGCCGAGAAGTTTAATAGTGCATTTTATTCGCCATTTCAAGCGCTTTGAGATGCCGCTTAGCCCAATACGCTATCTGAAATAGGAGCGACGTAAATTGAACAAATGTGATAGAATTTCGCTGAATTCTTATATTAACCAAAATATAAAATGATCTAATCGGGTCTCGGATTGTCCTATCATGGAAGTTTAATAGTGCATTTTACTCGCCATTCCAGGCGCTTTAAGATGCCGCCTAGCCGAGTATGCTATCTGAAATAGGAGCGACGTAAATTGAACAAATGTGATAGGATTTCGCTGAATTCTTATATTAACCAAAATATAAAATGATGTAATCGGGTCTCTGATTGCCATATAATTGAAGGCTAATAGTGCATTTTACTCGCTATTCCACGCGCTTTAAGATGCCGGCTAGCCCAGTAGGCTATCTGAAATAGGAGTGACGTAAATTGAACAAATGTGATAGAATTACGCTTAATACTTATATTAACCGTAATATAAAATGATCTAATCGGGTCTCTCTTTCCCTTACCCTAGCAGTTTAATAGTGCACTTCACTCGCCATTTCATGCGCTTTGCGATGCCGCTTAGCCCTATAAGCTATCTGAACTAGGAGCGATGTAAATTGAACAAATGTGATAGAATTTCGCTGAATTCTTTTATTAACCATAATGTAAAATGATATAATCGGGTCTCTGTTCGTCCTGGCCTAGAAGTTTAATAGTGCATTTTATTCGTCATTTCATGCGCTTTGAGATGCCGCTTAGCACACTGCGCTATCTGAAATAGGAGCGACGTAAATTTAACAAATGTGATAGAATTTCACTGAATTCTTTTATTAACCATAATGTAATATGATCTAATCGGGTCTCTGTTTGCCTTACCCTAGAAGTTTAAAAGTGCATTTTACTCGCCATTTCATGCGCTTTGAGATGCCGCTCAGCCCAATACGCTATCTGAAATAGGAGCGACGTAAATTGAACAAGTGTGATAGAATTTCGTTGAATTCTTAAATTAACCATAATATAAAATGATCTAATCGGGTCTCTGTTTGCCATACCCTAGAAGTTTAACAGTGCATTTTGCTCGCCATTTAATGCGCTGTGAGATGCCGCTTAGCCCAATACGCTATCTGAAATAGCAGGGACGTAAATTGAACAAATGTGATAGAATTTCCCTGAAATCTTATATTAAACAAAATATAAAATGATCTAATCGGGACTCCGATTGCCCTATCAAAGAAGTTTAGTACTGCATTTTACTCGCCATTCCACGCGCTTTAAGTTGCCGCCTAGTCCAGTACGCTATCTCAAGCAGGTGCGGCGTAAGTTGAACAAATGTGATAGAATTACGCTGAATTCTTATATTATCCGTAATATAAAATGATCCAATCGGTTCTCTGTTTGCCTTATCCTAGAAGTTTAATAGTACATCTTACTCGCCATTTCATGCGCTTTGAGATGCCGCCTAGCCCAATACGCTATCTGAAATAGGAGCGACGTAAATTCAACAAATGTGATAGAATTTCGCTGAATACTTATATTAACCTTAATGTAAAATGATCTAATCGGGTCTCTGTTCGCCCTAGCCGAGAAGTTTAATAGTGCATTTTATTCGCCATTTCATGCGCTTTAAGATGCCGCGTGGCCCAATACGCTATCTGAAATAGGAGCGACGTAAATTGAACAAATGTGATAGAATTTCGCTGAATTCTTATATTAACCAAATTATAAAATGATCTAATCGGGTCTCTGATTGCCCTATTATAGAAGTTTAATAGTGCATTTTACTCGCCATTCCACGCGCTTTAAGATGCCGCCTCGCCCAGTACGTTATCTGAAATAGGAGCGACGTAAATTGAACAAATGTGATAGAATTTTGCTGAATTCCTAAATTGACGGTAATATAAAATGATCTAATCGGGTCTCTGTTTGCCCTACCCTAGAAGTTTAATAGAGCATTTTACTCGCCATTTCATGCGCTTTGAGGTGCCGCTTAGCCCAATACGCTATCTGAAATAGGAGCGACGTAAATTGAACAAATGTGATAGAATTTCGCTGAATACTTATATTAACCTTAATGTAAAATGATCTAATCGGATCTCTGTTTGTCCTACCATAGAAGTTTAATAGTGCATTTCACTCGTAATTTATGCGCTTTGAGATGCCGCTTAGCCCAATACGCTATCTGAAATAGGAGCGACGTAAATTGAACAAATGTGATAGAATTACGCTTAATTCTTATATTAACCTTAATCTAAAATGATCTAATCGGGTCTCTCTTTGCATTACCCTTGAGGTTTAATAGTGCATTTTACTCGCCATTTCATGCGCACTGAGATGCCGCTTAGCCTAATACGCTATCTGAAATAGGAGCGACGTAAATTGAACAAATGTGACAGGATTTCGCTGAATTCTTATATTAACCAAAATATAAAATGATCTGATCGGATCTCTGATTGCCCTACCATAGGAGTTTAATAGTGCATTTTACTCGCCATTCCACGCGCTTTAAGATGCCGCTTCGTCCAGTACGCTATCTGAAATAGGAGCGACGTAAATTGAACAAATGTGATAGAATTACGCTGTATTCTTATATTAACCGTAATATAAAATGATCTAATCGGGTCCCTGTTTGCCTTACCCTAGAAGTTTAATAGTGCATGTCACTCATCATTTCATGCGCTTTAAGATGCCGCTTAGCCCAGTACGCTATCTGAAATAGGACCGACGTAAGTTTAACAAATGTGATAGAATTACGCTGAATTCTTATATTAACCGTAATATAAAATGATCTAATCGGGTCCCTGTTTGCCCTAACCTAGAAGTTTAATAGTGCATTTTACATGCCATTTCATGCGCTTTGAGATGCCGCTTAGCCCGATACGGTATCTGGAATAGGAGCGACGTAAATTGTACAAATGTGATAGAATTTCGCTGAATCCTTAAATTAACCATAATACAAAATGATCTAATCGGGTCTCTGTTTGCCCTACCCTAGAAGTTTAATAGTGCATTTTACTCGCCATTCCATGCGCTTTGAGATGCCGCTTAGCCCAATACGCTATTTGAAATATGAGCGACGTAAATTGAACAAATGTGATAGAATTTCCCTGAAATCTTATATTAAACAAAATATAAAATGATCTAATCGGGTCTCTGATTGCCCTATCAGAGAAGTTTAGGAGTGCATTTTACTCGCCATTTCATGCGCTTTGAGATGCCGCTTGGCACAATACGCTATCTGAAATATGAGCGACGTAAATTGAACAAATGCGATAGAATTTCGCTGAATTCTTATATTAACCTTAATGTATAATGATCTAATCGGGTCTCTGTTCGCCCTACCCTAGAAGTTTAATGTTGCGTTTCACTCGTCATTTCATGCGCCTTGAGATGCCGCCTAGCCCAGTACGCTATCTTAAATAGGAGCGACGTAAATTGAACAAATGTGATAGAATTTCGCTGAATTCTTAAATTAACCATAATACAAAATGATCTAATCGGGTCTCTGTTTGCCCTACCCTACAAGTTTAATAGTGCATTTTACGCGCCATTCCATGCGCTTTGAGATGCCGCTTAGCCCAATACGCTATCTGAAATATGAGCGACGTAAATTGAACAAATGTGATAGAATTTCCCTGAAATCTTATATTCAACAAAATATAAAATGATCTAAGCGGGTCTCTGATTGCCCTATCATAGAAGGTTAATAGTGCATTTCACTCATCATTTCATGCGCTTTAAGATGCCGCTTAGCCCAGTACGCTATCTGAAATAGGAGCGACGTAAGTTTAACAAATGTGATAGAATTACGCTGTATTCTTATATTAACCGTAATATAAAATGATCTAATCGGGTCTCTGTGCGCTTTACCCTAGAAGTTTAATAGAGCATTTTACTCGTCATTTCATGCGCTTTGAGATTCCGCTTAGCCCAATACGCTATCTGAAATAGGAGCGACGTAAATTGAACAAATGTGATAGAATTTCGCTGAATTCTTATATTAACCGTAATATAAAATGATCTAATCGGGTATCCCTTTGCATTACCCTAGAAGTTTAATAGTGCATTTTACTCGCCATTTCATGCGCATTGAGATGCCGCTTAGCCTAATACGCTATCTGAAATAGGAGCGACGTAAATTGAACAAATGTGATAGAATTTCCCTGAATTCTTATATTAACCCAAATATAAAATGATCTAATCGAGTCTCTGTTCGCCCAAGCCGAGAAGTTTGATAGTGCATTTTATTCGCCATTTCATGCGCTTTGAGATGCCGCTTAGCCCAATACGCTATCTGAAATAGGAGCGACGTAAATTGAACAAATGTGATAGAATTTCGCTGAATTCTTATATTAACCAAAATATAAAATGATCTAATCGGGTCTCGGATTGTCCTATCATGGAAGTTTAATAGTGCATTTTACTCGCCATTCCAGGCGCTTTAAGATGCCGCCCAGCCGAGTACGCTATCTGAAATAGGAGCGACGTAAATTGAACAAATGTGATAGGATTTCGCTGAATTCTTATATTAACCAAAATATAAAATGATGTAATCGGGTCTCTGATTGCCATATCATTGAAGGCTAATAGTGCATTTTACTCGCTATTCCACGCGCTTTAAGATGCCGGCTAGCCCAGTAGGCTATCTGAAATAGGAGTGACGTAAATTGAACAAATGTGATAGAATTACGCTTAATACTTATATTAACCGTAATATAAAATGATCTAATCGGGTCTCTCTTTCCCTTACCCTAGCAGTTTAATAGTGCACTTCACTCGCCATTTCATGCGCTTTGAGATGCCGCTTAGCCCTATAAGCTATCTGAAATAGGAGCGATGTAAATTGAACAAATGTGATAGAATTTCGCTGAATTCTTTTATTAACCATAATGTAAAATGATATAATCGGGTCTCTGTTCGTCCTGGCCTAGAAGTTTAATAGTGCATTTTATTCGTCATTTCATGCGCTTTGAGATGCCGCATAGCACACTGCGCTATCTGAAATAGGAGCGACGTAAATTTAACAAATGTGATAGAATTTCACTGAATTCTTTTATTAACCATAATGTAATATGATCTAATCGGGTCTCTGTTTGCCTTACCCCAGAAGTTTAAAAGTGCATTTTACTCGCCATTTCATGCGCTTTGAGATGCCGCTCAGCCCAATACGCTATCTGAAATAGGAGCGACGTAAATTGAACAAGTGTGATAGAATTTCGTTGAATTCTTAAATTAACCATAATATAAAATGATCTAATCGGGTCTCTGTTTGCCATACCCTAGAAGTTTAATAGAGCATTTTACTCGCCATTTCATGCGCTTTGAGGTGCCGCTTAGCCCAGTACGCTATCTGAAATAGGAGCGACGTAAATTGAACAAATGTGATAGAATTACGCTTAATTCTTATATTAACCTTAGTCTAAAATGATCTAATCGGGTCTCTGTTTGCCTTACCCTAGAAGTTTAAAAGTGCATTTTACTCGCCATTTCATGCGCATTGAGATGCCGCTTAGCCTAATACGCTATCTGAAATAAGAGCGACGTAAATTGAACAAATGTGATAGAATTTCCCTGAATTCTTATATTAACCCAAATATAAAATGATGTAATCGGGTCTCTGTTTGCCCTAGCCTAGAAGTTTAATAGTGGATTTCACTCGCCATTCCTCGCGCTTTAAGATGCCGCCTAGCCCAGTACGCTATCTGAAATAGGAGCGACGTAAATTGAACAAATGTGACAGGATTTCGCTGGATTCTTATATTAACCAAAATATAAAATGATCTAATCGGGTCTCTGATTGCCCTATCATAGAAGGCTAATAGTGCATTTTACTCGCTATTCCACGCGCTTTAAGATGCCGGCTAGCCCAGTAGGCTATCTGAAATAGGAGTGACGTAAATTGAACACATGTGATAGAATTACGCTTAATTCTTATATTAACCGTAATATAAAATGATCTAATCGGGACTCTGTTTGTCCTACCCTAGAAGTTTAATAGTGCATTTCACTCGTAATTTCATGCGCTCTGAGATGCCGCTTAGCCCAATACGCTATATGAAATAGGAGCGACGTAAATTGAACAAATGTGATAGAATTTCCCTGAATTATTATATTAACCTTAATGTAAAATGATCTAATCGGGTCTCTGTTCGCCCTACCCTAGAAGTTTAATAGTGCATTTCACTCGTCATTTCATGCGCTTCGAGATGCCGCTTAGGGCAATACGCTACCTGATATCGGAGCGACGTAAATTAAACAAATGTGATAGAATGTCCTTGAATTCTTATATTAACCAAAATATAAAATGATCTGATCGGGTCTCTGATTGCCCTACCATAGGAGTTTATTAGTGCATTTTACTCGCCATTCCACGCGCTTTAAGATGCCGCTTCGTCCAGTTCGCTATCTGAAGTAGGAGCGACGTAAATTGAACAAATGTGATAGAATTTTGCTGAATTCTTAAATTAACCATAATATGAAATGATCTAATCGGGTCTCTGTTTGTCCTACCCTAGAAGTTTAATAGTGCATTTCACTCGTAATTTCATGCGCTTTGAGATGCCGCTTAGCCCAATACGCTATCTGAAATAGGAGCGACGTAAATTGAACAAATGTGATAGAATTTCCCTGAATTCTTATATTAACCGTAATATAAAATGATCTAATCGGGTCCCTGTTTGCCTTACCCTAGAAGTTTAATAGTGCATTTTACTCGCCATTTCATGCGCTTTGAGATGCCGCTTAGCCCAATACGCTATCTGAAATAGGAGCGGCCTAAATTGAACAAATGTGATAGAATTTCCCGGAAATCTTATATTAAACAAAATATAAAATGATCTAATCGGGTCTCTGATTGCCCTACCATAGGAGTTTAATAGTGCATTTTACTAGCCATTCCACGCGCTTTAAGATGCCGCTTAGTCCAGTACGCTATCTGAAATCGGAGCGACGTAAATTGAACAAATGTGATAGAATTTTGCTGAATTCTTAAATTAACCATAATATAAAATGATCTAATCGGGTCTCTGTTTGTCCTACCCTAGAAGTTTAATAGTGCATTTCACTCGTAATTTCATGCGCTTTGAGATGCCGCTTAGCCCAATACGCTATCTGGAATAGGAGCGACGTAAATTGAACAAATGTGATAGAATTTCGCTGAATTCTTTTATTAACCATAATGTAAAATGATCTAATCGTGTCTCTGTTTGCCCTACCCTAGATGTTTAATAGTGCGTTTTACTCGGCATCTCATGCGCTTTGAGATGCCGCTTAGCCCAATACGCTATCTGTAATAGGAGCGACGTAAATTGAACAAATGTGATAGAATTTCGTTGAATGCTTTAATTAACCAAAATATAAAATGATCTAATCGGGTCTCTGATTGCCCTATCATAGAAGTTTAATAGTGCATTAAACTCATCATTTCATGCGCTTTAAGATGCCGCCTAGCGCAGTACGCTATCTTAAATAGGAGCGACGTAAATTGAACAAATGTGATAGAATTTTGCTGAATTCTTAAATTAACCATGATACAAAATGATCTAATCGGGTCTCTGTTTGCCCTACCCTAGATGTATAATAGTGCATTTTACTCGCCATTTCATGCGCTTCGAGATGCCGCTTAGCCCAATACGCTATTTGAAATATGAGCGACGTAAATTGAACAAATGTGATAGAATTTCCCTGAAATCTTATATTAAACAAAATATAAAATGATCTAATCGCGTCTCTGATTGCCCTATCATAGAAGTTTAGGAGTGCATTTTACTCGCCATTTCATGCGCTTTGAGATGCCTCTGAGCACAATACGCTATCTGAAATATGAGCGACGTATATTGAACAAATGCGATAGAATTTCGCTGAATTCTTATATTAACCTTAATGTATAATGATCTAATCGGGTCTCTGTTCGCACTACCCTAGAAGTTTAATGTTGCATTTCACTCGTCATTTCATGCGCCTTGAGATGCCGCCTAGCCCAGTACGCTATCTTAAATAGGAGCGACGTAAATTGAACAAATGTGATAGAATTTCGCTGAATTCTTAAATTAACCATAATACAAAATAATCTAATCGGGTCTCTGTTTGCCCTACCCTACAAGTTTAATAGTGCATTTTCCTCGCCATTCCATGCGCTTTGAGATACCGCTTAGCCCAATACGCTATCTGAAATATGAGCGACGTAAATTGAACAAATGTGATAGAATTTCCCTGAAATCTTATATTCAACAAAATATAAAATGATCTAAGCGGGTCTCTGATTGCCCTATCATAGAAGGTTAATAGTGCATTTCACTCATCATTTCATGCGCTTTAAGATGCCGCTTAGCCCAGTACGCTATCTGAAACAGGAGCGACGTAAGTTTAACAAATGTGATAGAATTACGCTGTATTCTTATATTAACCGTAATATAAAATGATCTAATCGGGTCTCTGTTTGCTTTACCCTAGAAGTTTAATAGTGCATTTTCCTCGTCATTTCATGCGCTTTGAGATGCCGCTTAGCCCAATACGCTATCTGAAATAGGAGCGACGTAAATTGAACGAATGTGATAGAATTTCCCTGAATTCTTATTTTAACCTTAATGTAAAATGATCTAATCGGGTCTCTGTTCGCCGTACCCTAGAACTTTAATAGTGCATTTTACTCGCCATTTCATGCACTTTGAGATGCCGCTTATCTCAATACGCTATCTGAAATAGGAGCGACGTAAATTGAACAAATGTGATAGAATTACGCTGAATTCTTATATTAACCGTAATATAAAATGATCTAATCGGGTCTCTCTTTCCCTTACCCTAGAAGTTTAATAGTGCACTTCACTCGTCATTTCATGCGCTTTGAGATGCCGCTTAGCCCAATACGCTAACTGAAATAGGAGCGACGTAAATTTAACAAATGTGATAGAATTACGCTTAATTCTTATATTAACCGTAATATAAAATGATCTAATCGGGTCTCTCTTTCCCTTACCCTAGAAGTTTAATAGTGCATTTTACTCGCCATTTCATGCGCTTTGAGGTGCCGCTTAGCCCAATACGCTATCTGAAATACGAGCGACGTAAATTGAACAAATGTGATAGACATTCGCTGAATACTTATATTAACCTTAATGTAAAATGATCTAATCGGGTCTCTGTTCGCCGCACCCTAGAACTTTAATAGTGCATTTTACTCGCCATTTCATGCACTTTGAGATGCCGCTTATCTCAATACGCTATCTGAAATATGAGCGACGTAAATTGAACAAATGTGATAGAATTTCCCTGAATTCTTATATTAACCTTAATGTAAAATGATCTAATCGGGTCTCTGTTTGCCCTACCCTAGAAGTATAACAGTGCATTTTACTCGCCATTTCATGCGCTTTGAGATGCCGCTTAGCCCAATACGCTATCTGAAATAGGAGCGACGTAAGTTGAACAAATGTGATAGAATTACGCTGCATTCTTATAGTAACCGTAATATAAAATGATCTAATCGGGTCTCTGTTTGCCTTACCCTAGAAGTTTAATAGTGCATTTTACTCGCCATTTCAGGCGCTTTGAGATGCCGCTTTGCCCAATTAGCTATCTGAAATAGGAGCGACGTAAATTTAACAAATGTGACAGAATTTCGGTGAATACTTTTATTAACCATAATGTAAAATGATCTAATCGGGTCTCTGTTCGCCCTAGCCTAGAAGTTTCATAGTGCATTTTATTCGCCATTTCATGCGCTTTGAGATGCCGCTTGGCCCAATACGCTATCTGAAATATCAGCGACGTAAATTGAACAAATGTGATAGAATTTCGCTGAATTCTTATATTAACCTTAATATAAAATGATCTAATCGGGTCTCTGTTCGTCCTAGCCTAGAAGTTTAATAGTGCATTTTATTCGCCATTTCATGCGCTTTGAGAACCCGCTTAGCCCAATACGTTATCTGGAATAGGAGCGACGAAAATTGAACAAATCTGATAGAATTTCGTTGAATTCTTAAATTAACCATAATATACAATGATCTAATCGGGTCTCTGTTCGCCCTAGCTTAGAAGTTTAATAGTGCATTTTACTCGCCCTTCCACGCTCTTTATGATGCCGCCTAGCACAGTACGCTACCTGAAATAGGAGCGACGTAAGTTTAACAAATGTGATAGAATTACGCTGAATTGTTATATTAACCGTAACATAAAATGATCTAATCGGGTTTCTGTTCGCCCTACCCTAGAGGTTTAGTAGTGCATTTCATTCGTCATTTCATGCGCTTTGAGATGCCGCTTTGCCCAATACGCTATCTGTAATAGGTACGACGTAAATTGAACAAGTGTGATAGAATTTCGCTGAATTCTTATATTAACCATAATATAAAATGATCTATTCGGGTCTCTGTTCGCCCTACCCTAGAAGTTTAATAGTCCATTTCACTCGTCATTTCATGCGCTTTGAGATGCCGCTTAGCACAATACGCTATCTGAAATAGGAGCGACGTAAATTGAAGAAATGTGATAGAATTTCCCTGAATCCTTATATTAACCTTAATGTAAAATGATCTAATCGGGTCTCTGTTTGCCCTAGCCTAGAAGTTTAATAGTGCATTTCTCTTGTCATTTCATGCGCTTTGAGATGCCGCTTTGCCCAATACGCTATCTGAAATGGGACCGACGTAAATTGAACCAATGTGATAGAATCTCCCTGAATTCTTATATTAACCTTAATGTAAAATGATCTAATCGGGTCTCTGTTTGCCCTAGCCTAGAAGTTTAATAGTGCATTTTACTCGTCATTTCATGCGCTTTGAGATGCCGCTTAGCCCAATACGCTATCTGAAATAGGAGCGATGTAAATTGAACGAATGTGATAGAATTTCGCTGAATTCTTTTATTAACCATAATGTAAAATGATCTAATCGGGTCTGTGTTCGTCCTAGCCTAGAAGTTTAATAGTGCATTTTATTCGCCAGTTCATGCGCTTTGAGAAGCCGCTCAGCCCAATACGTTATCTGGAATATGAGCGACGTAAATTGAACAAATGTGATAGAATTTCCCTGAAATCTTATGTTAAACAAAATATAAAATGATCTAATTGGGTCTCTGATTGCCCTACCATAGGAGTTTAATAGTGCATTTTACTCGCCATTCCACGCGCTTTAAGATGCCGCCTAGCCCAGTACGATATCTGAAATAGGAGCGACGTAAATTGAACAAATGTGATAGAATTTCGCTGAATTCTTTTATTAACCATAATGTGAAATGATCTAATCGTGTCTCTGATTGCCCTATCATAGAACTTTAATAGTGCATTTAATTTGCCATTTCATATGCTTTGAGATGCCGCTTAGCCCAATACGCTATCTGAAATAGCAGCGACGTAAATTGAACAAATGTGATAGAATTTCGGTGAATTCATGTATTAACCAAAATATAAAATGATCTAATCGGGTCTCTGATTGCCCTATCATAGAATTTTAATAGTGCATTTTACTCGCCATTCCACGTGCTTTAAGATGCCGCCTAGCCCAGTACGCTATCTGAAATAGGAGCGACGTAAATTGAACAAATGTGATAGAATTTTGCTGTATTCTTAAATTAACCATAATATAAAATGTTCTAATCGGGTCTCTGTTTGCCCTACCCTAGAAGTTTAATAGTGCATTTTACTCGTCATTTCATACGCTTTGATATGCCGCTTTGCCCAATACGCTATCTGAAATAGGAGCGACGTAAAATGAACGAATGTGATAGAATTTCGCTGAATTCTTAAATTAACCATAATATAAAGTGATCTAATCGGGTCTCTGTTTGCCCTACCCTAGAAGTTTAATAGTGCATTTTACTCGTCATTTCATGCGCTTTGAGATGCCGCATAGCCCAATACGTTCTCTGAAATAGCAGCGATGTAAATTGGACAAATGTGATAGAATTTCGCTGAATTCTTAAATTAACCATAATATAGAATGATCTAATCGGGTCTCTGCTTGCCCAACCCTAGAAACTTAACAGTGCATTTTACTCCTCATTTCATGCGCTTTAAGATGCCGCTTAGCCCAATACGCTATCTGAAATAGGAGCGATGTAAATTGAACAAATGTGATAGAATTTCGCTGAATTCTTTTATTAACCATAATGTGAAATGATCTAATCGTGTCTCTGATTGCCCTATCATAGAACTTTAATAGTGCATTTAATTTGCCATTTCATATGCTTTGAGATGCCGCTTAGCCCAATACGCTATCTGAAATAGGAGTGACGTAAATTGAACAAATGTGATAGAATTACGCTTAATTCTTATATTAACCGTAATATAAAATGATCTAATCGGGTCTCTCTTTCCCTTACCCTAGAAGTTTAATAGTGCACTCCACTCGTCATTTCATGCGCTTTGAGATGCCGCGTAGCCCAATACGCTAACTGAAATAGGAGCGACGTAAATTTAACAAATGTGACAGAATTTCGGTGAATACTTTTATTAACCATAATGTAAAATGATCTAATCGGGTCTCTGTTCGCCCTAGCCTAGAAGTTTCATAGTGCATTTTATTCGCCATTTCATGCGCTTTGAGATGCCGCTTGGCCCAATACGCTATCTGAAATATCAGCGACGTAAATTGAACAAATGTGATAGAATTTCGCTGAATTCTTATATTAACCTTAATATAAAATGATCTAATCGGGTCTCTGTTCGCCCTACCCTAGAAGTTTAATAGTGCATTTCTCTCGTCATTTCATGCGCTTTGAGATGCATCTTAGCCCTATCAGCTATCTGAAATAGGAGCGATGTAAATTGAACGAATGTGATAGAATTTCGCTGAATTCTTTTATTAACCATAATGTAAAATGTTCTAATCGGGTCTCTGTTCGTCCTAGCCTAGAAGTTTAATAGTGCATTTTATTCGCCATTTCATGCGCTTTGAGAAGCCGCTCAGCCCAATACGTTATCTGGAATATGAGCGACGTAAATTGAACAAATGTGATAGAATTTCCCTGAAATCTTATGTTAAACAAAATATAAAATGATGTAATTGGGTCTCTGATTGCCCTATCATAGAAGTTTAGTCGTGCATTTTACTCGCCATTCCACGCGCTTTAAGATGCCGCCTAGCCCAGTACGATATCTGAAATAGGAGCGACGTAAATTGAACAAATGTGATAGAATTTCGCTGAATTCTTTTATTAACCATAATGTGAAATGATCTAATCGTGTCTCTGATTGCCCTATCATAGAACTTTAATAGTGCATTTAATTTGCCATTTCATATGCTTTGAGATGCCGCTTAGCCCAATACGCTATCTGAAATAGCAGCGACGTAAATTGAACAAATGTAATAGGATTTCGCTGAATTCTTATATTAACCAAAATATAAAATGATCTAATCGGGTCTCTGATTGCCCTATCATAGAAGGCTAATAGTGCATTTTATTCGACACTTCATGCGCTTTGAGATGCCGCTTAGCCGAATACGCTATCTGAAATAGGAGCGACGTAAATTGAAGAAATGTGATAGAATTTCCCTGAATCCTTAAATTAACCATAATATAAAATGATCTAATCGGGTCTCTGTTTGCCCTACCCTAGAAGTTTAATAGTGCATTTTACTAGACATTTCATGCGCTTTGAGGTGCCGCTTAGCCCAATACGCTATCTGAAATAGGAGCGACGTAAATTGAACAAATGTGATAGACATTCGCTGAATACTTATATTAACCTTAATGTAAAATGATCTGATCGGGTCTCTGTTCGCCCTACCCTAGAAGTTTAATAGTGCATTTCACTCGTCATTTCATGCGCTTCGAGATGCCGCTTAGCGCAATAGGCTATCTGATATCGGAGCGACGTAAATTGCACAAATGTGATAGGATTTCCTTGAATTCTTATATTAACCAAAATATAAAATGATCTGATCGGGTCTCTGATTGCCCTACCATAGGAGTTTAATAGTGCATTTTACTCGCCATTCCACGCGCTTTAAGATGCCGCCTAGCCCAGTACGATATCTGAAATAGGAGCGACGTAAGTTGAACAAATGTGATAGAATTTTGTTGAATTCTTAAATTAACCATAATATAAAATGATCTAATCGGGTCTCTGTTTGCCCTACCCTAGAAGTTTAATAGTGCAATTCACTCGCCACTTCATGCGCTTTGAGATGCCGCTTTGCCCAATACGCTATCTGAAATAGGAGCGACGTAAATTGAACGAATGTGATAGAATTTCGCTGAATTCTTAAATTAACCATAATATAAAGTGATCTAATCGGGTCTCTGTTTGCCCTACCCTAGAAGTTTAATAGTGCATTTTACTCGTCATTTCATGCGCTTTGAGATGCCGCTTAGCCCAATACGTTCTCTGAAATAGCAACGATGTAAATTGGACAAATGTGATAGAATCTCGCTGAATTCTTAAATTAACCATAATATAGAATGATCTAATCGGGTCTCTGCTTGCCCTACCCTAGAAATTTAATAGTGCATTTTACTCCTCATTTCATGCGCTTTAAGATGCCGCTTAGCCCAATACGCTATCTGAAATAGGAGCGATGTAAATTGAACAAATGTGATAGAATTTCGCTGAATTCTTTTATTAACCATAATGTGAAATGATCTAATCGTGTCTCTGATTGCCCTATCATAGAACTTTAATAGTGCATTTAATTTGCCATTTCATATGCTTTGAGATGCCGCTTAGCCCAATACGCTATCTGAAATAGCAGCGACGTAAATTGAACAAATGTGATAGAATTTCGGTGAATTCATGTATTAACCAAAATATAAAATGATTTAATCGGGTCTCTGATTGCCCTATCATAGAAGTTTAATAGTGCACTTTACTCGCCATCCCACGCGTTTTAAGATGCCGCCCAGCCCAGTACGCTATCTGAAATAGGAGCGACGTAAATTGAACAAATGTGATAGGATTTCGCTGAATTCTTATATTAACCAAAATATAAAATGATCTAATCGGGTCTCTGATTGCCCTATCATAGAAGGCTAATAGTGCATTTTATTCGCTATTCCACGCGCTTTAAGATGCCTGCTAGCCCAGTAGGCTATCTGAAATAGGAGTGACGTAAATTGAACAAATGTGATAGAATTACGCTTAATTCTTATATTAACCGTAATATAAAATGATCTAATCGGGTCTCTCTTTCCCTTACCCTAGAAGTTTAATAGTGCACTCCACTCGTCATTTCATGCGCTTTGAGATGCCGCTTAGCCCAATACGCTAACTGAAATAGGAGCGACGTAAATTTAACAAATGTGACAGAATTTCGGTGAATACTTTTATTAACCATAATGTAAAATGATCTAATCGGGTCTCTGTTCGCCCTAGCCTAGAAGTTTCATAGTGCATTTTATTCGCCATTTCATGCGCTTTGAGATGCCGCTTGGCCCAATACGCTATCTGAAATATCAGCGACGTAAATTGAACAAATGTGACAGAATTTCGCTGAATTCTTATATTAACCTTAATATAAAATGATCTAATCGGGTCTCTGTTCGCCCTACCCTAGAAGTTTAATAGTGCATTTCTCTCGTCATTTCATGCGCTTTGAGATGCCTCTTAGCCCTATCAGCTATCTGAAATAGGAGCGATGTAAATTGAACGAATGTGATAGAATTTCGCTGAATTCTTAAATTAACCATAATATAAAATGATCTAATCGGGCCTCTGTTTGCCATACCCTAGAAGTTTAATAGTGGATTTAGCTCGCCATTTCATGCGCTTTTAGATGCCGCTTAGCCCAATACGCTATCTGAAATAGGAGCGACGTAAATTGAACAAATGTGATAGAACTTCGCTGAATTCATGAATGAACCATAATATAAAATGATGTAATCGGGTCTCTGTTTGCCCTACCCTAGAAGTTTAATAGTGCATTTTACTCGTCATTTCATGCGCTTTGAGATGCCGCTTAGCCCAATACGTTCTCTGAAATAGCAGCGATGTAAATTGGACAAATGTGATAGAATTTCGCTGAATTCTTAAATTAACCATAATATAAAATGATCTAATCGGGTCTCTGATTGCCCTATCATAGAATTTTAATAGTTCATTTTACTTGCCATTCCACGCGCTTTAAGATGCCGCCTAGCCCAGTACGCTATCTGAAATAGGAGCGCCGTAAATTGAACAAATGTGATAGAATTTTGCTGTATTCTTAAATTAACCATAATATAAAATGTTCTAATCGGGTCTCTGTTTGTCCTAGCCTAGAAGTTTAATAGTGCATTTTACTCGTCATTTCATACGCTTTGAGATGCCGCTTTGCCCAATACGCTATCTGAAATAGGAGCGACGTAAATTGAACGAATGTGATAGAATTTCGCTGAATTCTTAAATTAACCATAATATAAAGTGATGTAATCGGGTCTCTGTTTGCCCTACCCTAGAAGTTTAATAGTGCATTTTACTCGTCATTTCATGCGCTTTGAGATGCCGCTTAGCCCAATACGTTCTCTGAAATAGCAGCGATGTAAATTGGACAAATGTGATAGAATTTCGCTGAATTCTTAAATTAACCATAATATAGAATGATCTAATCGGGTCTCTGCTTGCCCTACCCTAGAAATTTAATAGTGCATTTTACTCCTCATTTCATGCGCTTTAAGATGCCGCTTAGCCCAATACGCTATCTGAAATAGGAGCGATGTAAATTGAACAAATGTGATAGAATTTTGCTGATTTCTTAAATTAACCATAATATAAAATGATCTAATCGGGTCTCTGTTTGCTCTAACCTAGAAGTTTAATAGTGCATTTTACTCGCCATTTCGTGCGCTTTGAGATGCCGCTTAGCCCAATACGCTATCTGAAATAGGAGCGACGTAAATTGAACAAATCTGATAGGATTTCGCTGAATTCTTATATTAACCAAAATATAAAATGATCTAATCGGGTCTCTGATTGCCCTATCATAGAAGGCTAATAGTGCATTTTATTCGCTATTCCACGCGCTTTAAGATGCCTGCTAGCCCAGTAGGCTATCTGAAATAGGAGTGACGTCAATTGAACACATGTGATAGAATTACGCTTAATTCTTATATTAACCGTAATATAAAATGATCTAATCGGGTCTCTGTTTGTCCTACCCTAGAAGTTTAATAGTGCATTTCACTCGTAATTTCATGCGCTCTGAGATGCCGCTTAGCCCAATACGCTATATGAAATAGGAGCGACGTAAATTGAACAAATGTGATAGAATTTCCCTGAATTATTATATTAACCTTAATGTAAAATGATCTAATCGGGTCTCTGTTCGCCCTACCCTAGAAGTTTAATAGTGCATTTCACTCGTCATTTCATGCGCTTCGAGATGCCGCTTAGGGCAATACGCTACCTGATATCGGAGCGACGTAAATTAAACAAATGTGATAGAATGTCCTTGAATTCTTATATTAACCAAAATATAAAATGATCTGATCGGATCTCTGATTGCCCTACCATACGAGTTTATTAGTGCATTTTACTCGCCATTCCACGCGCTTTAAGATGCCGCTTCGTCCAGTTCGCTATCTGAAATAGGAGCGACGTAAATTGAACAAATGTGATAGAATTTTGCTGAATTCTTAAATTAACCATAATATAAAATGATCTAATCGGGTCTCTGTTTGTCCTACCCTAGAAGTTTAATAGTGCATTTCACTCGTAATTTCATGCGCTTTGAGATGCCGCTTAGCCCAATACGCTATCTGAAATAGGAGCGACGTAAATTGAACAAATGTGATAGAATTTCCCTGAATTCTTATATTAACCGTAATATAAAATGATCTAATCGGGTCCCTGTTTGCCTTACCCTAGAAGTTTAATAGTGCATTTTACTCGCCATTTCATGCGCTTTGAGATGCCGCTTAGCCCAATACGCTATCTGAAATAGGAGCGGCCTAAATTGAACAAATGTGATAGAATTTCCCGGAAATCTTATATTAAACAAAATATAAAATGATCTAATCGGGTCTCTGATTGCCCTACCATAGGAGTTTAATAGTGCATTTTACTAGCCATTCCACGCGCTTTAAGATGCCGCTTAGTCCAGTACGCTATCTGAAATCGGAGCGACGTAAATTGAACAAATGTGATAGAATTTTGCTGAATTCTTAAATTAACCATAATATAAAATGATCTAATCGGGTCTCTGTTTGTCCTACCCTAGAAGTTTAATAGAGCATTTTACTCGCCATTTCATGCGCTTTGAGATGCCGCTTAGCCCTATAAGCTATCTGAAATAGGAGCGATGTAAATTGAACAAATGTGATAGAATTTCGCTGAATTCTTTTATTAACCATAATGTAAAATGATATAATCGGGTCTCTGTTCGTCCTGGCCTAGAAGTTTAATAGTGCATTTTATTCGTCATTTCATGCGCTTTGAGATGCCGCTTAGCACACTGCGCTATCTGAAATAGGAGCGACGTAAATTTAACAAATGTGATAGAATTTCACTGAATTCTTTTATTAACCATAATGTAATATGATCTAATCGGGTCTCTGTTTGCCTTACCCTAGAAGTTTAAAAGTGCATTTTACTCGCCATTTCATGCGCTTTGAGATGCCGCTCAGCCCAATACGCTATCTGAAATAGGAGCGACGTAAATTGAACAAGTGTGATAGAATTTCGTTGAATTCTTAAATTAACCATAATATAAAATGATCTAATCGGGTCTCTGTTTGCCATACCCTAGAAGTTTAATAGAGCATTTTACTCGCCATTTCATGCGCTTTGAGGTGCCGCTTAGCCCAGTACGCTATCTGAAATAGGAGCGACGTAAATTGAACAAATGTGATAGAGTTTTGCTGAATTCCTAAATTGACGGTAATATAAAATGATCTAATCGGGTCTCTGTTAGATCTACCCTAGAAGTTTAATAGTGCATTTTACTCGCCATTCCATGCGCATTGAGTTGCCGCTTAGCCCAATACGCTATCTGAAATAGGAGCGACATAAATTGAACAGATGTGATAGAATTTCGCTGAATTCTTAAATTAACCATAATATAAAATGATCTAATCGGGTCTCTGTTTGCCCTACCCTAGAAGTTTAATAGAGCATTTTACTCGCCATTTCATGCGCTTTGAGGTGCCGCTTAGCCCAATACGCTATCTGAAATAGGAGCGACGTAAATTGAACAAATGTGATAGAATTTCGCTGAATACTTATATTAACCTTAATGTAAAATGATCTAATCGGGTCTCTGTTTGTCCTACCATAGAAGTTTAATAGTGCATTTCACTCGTAATTTATGCGCTTTGAGATGCCGCTTAGCCCAATACGCTATCTGAAATAGGAGCGACGTAAATTGAACAAATGTGATAGAATTACGCTTAATTCTTATATTAACCTTAATCTAAAATGATCTAATCGGGTCTCTCTTTGCATTACCCTAGAGGTTTAATAGTGCATTTTACTCGCCATTTCATGCGCATTGAGATGCCGCTTAGCCTAATACGCTATCTGAAATAGGAGCGACGTAAATTGAACAAATGTGATAGAATTTCCCTGAATTCTTATATTAACCCAAATATAAAATGATGTAATCGGGTCTCTGTTTGCCCTAGCCTAGAAGTTTAATAGTGCATTTTACTCGCCATTCCGAGCGCGTTAAGATGCCGCATAGCCCAATACGCTATCTGAAATAGGAGCGACATAAATTGAACAGATGTGATAGAATTTCGCTGAATTCTTAAATTAACCATAATATAAAATGATCTAATCGGGTCTCTATTTGCCCTACCCTAGAAGTTTAATAGAGCATTTTACTCGCCATTTCATGCGCTTTGAGGTGCCGCTTAGCCCAATACGCTATCTGAAATAGGAGCGACGTAAATTGAACAAATGTGATAGAATTTCGCTGAATACTTATATTAACCTTAATGTAAAATGATCTAATCGGGTCTCTGTTTGTCCTACCATAGAAGTTTAATAGTGCATTTCACTGGTAATTTATGCGCTTTGAGATGCCGCTTAGCCCAATACGCTATCTGAAATAGGAGCGACGAAGATTGAACAAATGTGATAGAATTACGCTTAATTCTTATATTAACCTTAATCTAAAATGATCTAATCGGGTCTCTCTTTGCATTACCCTAGAGGTTTAATAATGCATTTTACTCGCCATTTCATGCGCATTGAGATGCCGCTTAGCCTAATACGCTATCTGAAATAGGAGCGACGTAAATTGAACAAATGTGATAGAATTTCCCTGAATTCTTATATTAACCCAAATATAAAATGATGTAATCGGGTCTCTGTTTGCCCTAGCCTAGAAGTTTAATAGTGGATTTCACTCGCCATTCCTCGCGCTTTAAGATGCCGCCTAGCCCAGTACGCTATCTGAAATAGGAGCGACGTAAATTGGACAAATGTGACAGGATTTCGCTGAATTCTTATATTAACCAAAATATAAAATGATCTAATCGGGTCTCTGATTGCCCTATCATAGAAGGCTAATAGTGCATTTTACTCGCTATTCCACGCGCTTTAAGATGCCGGCTAGCCCAGTAGGCTATCTGAAATAGGAGTGACGTAAATTGAACACATGTGATAGAATTACGCTTAATTCTTATATTAACCCAAATATAAAATGATGTAATCGGGTCTCTGTTTGCCCTAGCCTAGAAGTTTAATAGTGCATTTTACTCGCCATTCCGAGCGCGTTAAGATGCCGCATAGCCCAATACGCTATCTGAAATAGGAGCGACATAAATTGAACAGATGTGATAGAATTTCGCTGAATTCTTAAATTAACCATAATATAAAATGATCTAATCGGGTCTCTATTTGCCCTACCCTAGAAGTTTAATAGAGCATTTTACTCGCCATTTCATGCGCTTTGAGGTGCCGCTTAGCCCAATACGCTATCTGAAATAGGAGCGACGTAAATTGAACAAATGTGATAGAATTTCGCTGAATACTTATATTAACCTTAATGTAAAATGATCTAATCGGGTCTCTGTTTGTCCTACCATAGAAGTTTAATAGTGCATTTCACTGGTAATTTATGCGCTTTGAGATGCCGCTTAGCCCAATACGCTATCTGAAATAGGAGCGACGTAAATTGAACAAATGTGATAGAATTACGCTTAATTCTTATATTAACCTTAATCTAAAATGATCTAATCGGGTCTCTCTTTGCATTACCCTAGAGGTTTAATAATGCATTTTACTCGCCATTTCATGCGCATTGAGATGCCGCTTAGCCTAATACGCTATCTGAAATAGGAGCGACGTAAATTGAACAAATGTGATAGAATTTCCCTGAATTCTTATATTAACCCAAATATAAAATGATGTAATCGGGTCTCTGTTTGCCCTAGCCTAGAAGTTTAATAGTGCATTTCACTCGCCATTCCTCGCGCTTTAAGATGCCGCCTAGCCCAGTACGCTATCTGAAATAGGAGCGACGTAAATTGAACAAATGTGACAGGATTTCGCTGAATTCTTATATTAACCAAAATATAAAATGATCTAATCGGGTCTCTGATTGCCCTATCATAGAAGGCTAATAGTGCATTTTACTCGCTATTCCACGCGCTTTAAGATGCCGGCTAGCCCAGTAGGCTATCTGAAATAGGAGTGACGTAAATTGAACACATGTGATAGAATTACGCTTAATTCTTATATTAACGGTAATATAAAATGATCTAATCGGGACTCTGTTTGTCCTACCCTAGAAGTTTAATAGTGCATTTCACTCGTAATTTCATGCGCTCTGAGATGCCGCTTAGCCCAATACGCTATATGAAATAGGAGCGACGTAAATTGAACAAATGTGATAGAATTTCCCTGAATTATTATATTAACCTTAATGTAAAATGATCTAATCGGGTCTCTGTTCGCCCTACCCTAGAAGTTTAATAGTGCATTTCACTCGTCATTTCATGCGCTTCGAGATGCCGCTTAGGGCAATACGCTACCTGATATCGGAGCGACGTAAATTAAACAAATGTGATAGAATGTCCTTGAATTCTTATATTAACCAAAATATAAAATGATCTGATCGGATCTCTGATTGCCCTACCATAGGAGTTTAATAGTGCATTTTACTCGCCATTCCACGCGCTTTAAGATGCCGCTTCGTCCAGTACGCTATCTGAAATAGGAGCGACGTAAATTGAACAAATGTGATAGAATTTTGCTGAATTCTTAAATTAACCATAATATAAAATGATCTAATCGGGTCTCTGTTTGTCCTACCCTAGAAGTTTAATAGTGCATTTCACTCGTAATTTCATGCGCTTTGAGATGCCGCTTAGCCCAATACGCTATCTGAAATAGGAGCGACGTAAATTGAACAAATGTGATAGAATTTCCCTGAATTCTTATATTAACCGTAATATAAAATGATCTAATCGGGTCCCTGTTTGCCTTACCCTAGAAGTTTAATAGTGCATTTTACTCGCCATTTCATGCGCTTTGAGATGCCGCTTAGCCCAATACGCTATCTGAAATAGGAGCGGCCTAAATTGAACAAATGTGATAGAATTTCCCAGAAATCTTATATTAAACAAAATATAAAATGATCTAATCGGGTCTCTGATTGCCCTACCATAGGAGTTTAATAGTGCATTTTACTAGCCATTCCACGCGCTTTAAGATGCCGCTTAGTCCAGTACGCTATCTGAAATCGGAGCGACGTAAATTGAACAAATGTGATAGAATTTTGCTGAATTCTTAAATTAACCATAATATAAAATGATCTAATCGGGTCTCTGTTTGTCCTACCCTAGAAGTTTAATAGTGCATTTCACTCGTAATTTCATGCGCTTTGAGATGCCGCTTAGCCCAATACGCTATCTGGAATAGGAGCGACGTAAATTGAACAAATGTGATAGAATTTCGCTGAATTCTTTTATTAACCATAATGTAAAATGATCTAATCGTGTCTCTGTTTGCCCTACCCTAGATGTTTAATAGTGCGTTTTACTCGGCATCTCCTGCGCTTTGAGATGCCGCTTAGCCCAATACGCTATCTGTAATAGGAGCGACGTAAATTGAACAAATGTGATAGAATTTCTTTGAATGCTTTAATTAACCAAAATATAAAATGATCTAATCGGGTCTCTGATTGCCCTATCATAGAAGTTTAATAGTGCATTAAACTCATCATTTCATGCGCTTTAAGATGCCGCCTAGCGCAGTACGCTATCTTAAATAGGAGCGACGTAAATTGAACAAATGTGATAGAATTTTGCTGAATTCTTAAATTAACCATGATACAAAATGATCTAATCGGGTCTCTGTTTGCCCTACCCTAGATGTATAATAGTGCATTTTACTCGCCATTTCATGCGCTTCGAGATGCCGCTTAGCCCAATACGCTATTTGAAATATGAGCGACGTAAATTGAACAAATGTGATAGAATTTCCCTGAAATCTTATATTAAACAAAATATAAAATGATCTAATCGCGTCTCTGATTGCCCTATCATAGAAGTTTAGGAGTGCATTTTACTCGCCATTTCATGCGCTTTGAGATGCCTGTGAGCACAATACGCTATCTGAAATATGAGCGACGTATATTGAACAAATGCGATAGAATTTCGCTGAATTCTTATATTAACCTTAATGTATAATGATCTAATCGGGTCTCTGTTCGCACTACCCTAGAAGTTTAATGTTGCATTTCACTCGTCATTTCATGCGCCTTGAGATGCCGCCTAGCCCAGTACGCTATCTTAAATAGGAGCGACGTAAATTGAACAAATGTGATAGAATTTCGCTGAATTCTTAAATTAACCATAATATAAAATGATCTAATCGGGTCTCTGTTTGCCCTACCCTACAAGTTTAATAGTGCATTTTACTCGTCATTTCATGCGCTTTGAGATTCCGCTTAGCCCAATACGCTATCTGAAATAGGAGCGACGTAAATTGAACAAATGTGATAGAATTTCGCTGAATTCTTATATTAACCTTAATGTAAAATGATCTAATCGGGTCTCTGTTTGCCCTACCCTAGAAGTTTAATAGTGCATTTTACTCGCCATACCATGCGCTTTGAGATGCCGCTTAGCCCAATACGCTATTTGAAATAGGAGCGACGTAAATTGAACAAATGTGATAGAATTTCCCTGAAATCTTATATTCAACAAAATATAAAATGATCTAAGCGGGTCTCTGATTGCCCTATCATAGAAGGTTAATAGTGCATTTCACTCATCATTTCATGCGCTTTAAGATGCCGCTTAGCCCAGTACGCTATCTGAAATAGGAGCGACGTAAGTTTTACAAATGTGATAGAATTACGCTGTATTCTTATATTAACCGTAATATAAAATGATCTAATCGGGTCTCTGTTTGCTTTACCCTAGAAGTTTAATAGTGCATTTTACTCGTCATTTCATGCGCTTTGAGATTCCGCTTAGCCCAATACGCTGTCTGAAATAGAGGCGACGTAAATTGAACAAATGTGATAGAATTTCGCTGAATTCTTATATTAACCTTAATGTAAAATGATCTAATCGGGTCTCTGTTTGCCCTACCCTAGAAGTTTAATAGTGCATTTTACTCGGCATTTCATGCGCTTGGAGATGCCGCTTAGCCCAATACGCTATCTGAAATAGGAGCTACGTAAATTGAACAAATGTGATAGAATTTCCCTGAAATCTTATATTAAACAAAATATAAAATGATCTAATCGGGTCTCTGATTGCCCTATCATACAAATTTAATAGTGCATTTTCCTCGTCATTTCATGCGCTTTGAGATGCCGCTTAGCCCAATACGCTATCTGAAATAGGAGCGACGTAAATTGAACGAATGTGATAGAATTTCCCTGAATTCTTATTTTAACCTTAATGTAAAATGATCTAATCGGGTCTCTGTTCGTCCTAGCCTAGAAGTTTAATAGTGCATTTTATTCGCCATTTCATGCGCTTTGAGAACCCGCTTAGCCCAATACGTTATCTGGAATAGGAGCGACGAAAATTGAACAAATCTGATAGAATTTCGTTGAATTCTTAAATTAACCATAATATACAATGATCTAATCGGGTCTCTGTTCGCCCTAGCTTAGAAGTTTAATAGTGCATTTTACTCGCCCTTCCACGCTCTTTATGATGCCGCCTAGCACAGTACGCTATCTGAAATAGGAGCGACGTAAGTTTAACAAATGTGATAGAATTACGCTGAATTGTTATATTAACCGTAACATAAAATGATCTAATCGGGTTTCTGTTCGCCCTACCCTAGAGGTTTAGTAGTGCATTTCATTCGTCATTTCATGCGCTTTGAGATGCCGCTTTGCCCAATACGCTATCTGTAATAGGTGCGACGTAAATTGAACAAGTGTGATAGAATTTCGCTGAATTCTTATATTAACCATAATATAAAATGATCTATTCGGGTCTCTGTTCGCCCTACCCTAGAAGTTTAATAGTCCATTTCACTCGTCATTTCATGCGCTTTGAGATGCCGCTTAGCACAATACGCTATCTGAAATAGGAGCGACGTAAATTGAAGAAATGTGATAGAATTTCCCTGAATCCTTATATTAACCTTAATGTAAAATGATCTAATCGGGTCTCTGTTTGCCCTAGCCTAGAAGTTTAATAGTGCATTTCTCTTGTCATTTCATGCGCTTTGAGATGCCGCTTAGCCCAATACGCTATCTGAAATGGGACCGACGTAAATTGAACCAATGTGATAGAATCTCCCTGAATTCTTATATTAACCTTAATGTAAAATGATCTAATCGGGTCTCTGTTTGCCCTAGCCTAGAAGTTTAATAGTGCATTTTACTCGTCATTTCATGCGCTTTGAGATGCCGCTTAGCCCAATACGCTATCTGAAATAGGAGCGATGTAAATTGAACGAATGTGATAGAATTTCGCTGAATTCTTTTATTAACCATAATGTAAAATGATCTAATCGGGTCTGTGTTCGTCCTAGCCTAGAAGTTTAATAGTGCATTTTATTCGCCATTTCATGCGCTTTGAGAAGCCGCTCAGCCCAATACGTTATCTGGAATATGAGCGACGTAAATTGAACAAATGTGATAGAATTTCCCTGAAATCTTATGTTAAACAAAATATAAAATGATCTAATTGGGTCTCTGATTGCCCTACCATAGGAGTTTAATAGTGCATTTTACTCGCCATTCCACGCGCTTTAAGATGCCGCCTAGCCCAGTACGATATCTGAAATAGGAGCGACGTAAATTGAACAAATGTGATAGAATTTCGCTGAATTCTTTTATTAACCATAATGTGAAATGATCTAATCGTGTCTCTGATTGCCCTATCATAGAACTTTAATAGTGCATTTAATTTGCCATTTCATATGCTTTGAGATGCCGCTTAGCCCAATACGCTATCTGAAATAGCAGCGACGTAAATTGAACAAATGTGATAGAATTTCGGTGAATTCATGTATTAACCAAAATATAAAATGATCTAATCGGGTCTCTGATTGCCCTATCATAGAATTTTAATAGTGCATTTTACTCGCCATTCCACGTGCTTTAAGATGCCGCCTAGCCCAGTACGCTATCTGAAATAGGAGCGACGTAAATTGAACAAATGTGATAGAATTTTGCTGTATTCTTAAATTAACCATAATATAAAATGTTCTAATCGGGTCTCTGTTTGCCCTACCCTAGAAGTTTAATAGTGCATTTTACTCGTCATTTCATACGCTTTGATATGCCGCTTTGCCCAATACGCTATCTGAAATAGGAGCGACGTAAAATGAACGAATGTGATAGAATTTCGCTGAATTCTTAAATTAACCATAATATAAAGTGATCTAATCGGGTCTCTGTTTGCCCTACCCTAGAAGTTTAATAGTGCATTTTACTCGTCATTTCATGCGCTTTGAGATGCCGCATAGCCCAATACGTTCTCTGAAATAGCAGCGATGTAAATTGGACAAATGTGATAGAATTTCGCTGAATTCTTAAATTAACCATAATATAGAATGATCTAATCGGGTCTCTGCTTGCCCAACCCTAGAAACTTAATAGTGCATTTTACTCCTCATTTCATGCGCTTTAAGATGCCGCTTAGCCCAATACGCTATCTGAAATAGGAGCGATGTAAATTGAACAAATGTGATAGAATTTCGCTGAATTCTTTTATTAACCATAATGTGAAATGATCTAATCGTGTCTCTGATTGCCCTATCATAGAACTTTAATAGTGCATTTAATTTGCTATTTCATATGCTTTGAGATGCCGCTTAGCCCAATACGCTATCTGAAATAGGAGTGACGTAAATTGAACAAATGTGATAGAATTACGCTTAATTCTTATATTAACCGTAATATAAAATGATCTAATCGGGTCTCTCTTTCCCTTACCCTAGAAGTTTAATAGTGCACTCCACTCGTCATTTCATGCGCTTTGAGATGCCGCGTAGCCCAATACGCTAACTGAAATAGGAGCGACGTAAATTTAACAAATGTGACCGAATTTCGGTGAATACTTTTATTAACCATAATGTAAAATGATCTAATCGGGTCTCTGTTCGCCCTAGCCTAGAAGTTTCATAGTGCATTTTATTCGCCATTTCATGCGCTCTGAAATGCCGCTTGGCCCAATACGCTATCTGAAATATCAGCGACGTAAATTGAACAAATGTGATAGAATTTCGCTGAATTCTTATATTAACCTTAATATAAAATGATCTAATCGGGTCTCTGTTCGCCCTACCCTAGAAGTTTAATAGTGCATTTCTCTCGTCATTTCATGCGCTTTGAGATGCATCTTAGCCCTATCAGCTATCTGAAATAGGAGCGATGTAAATTGAACGAATGTGATAGAATTTCGCTGAATTCTTTTATTAACCATAATGTAAAATGTTCTAATCGGGTCTCTGTTCGTCCTAGCCTAGAAGTTTAATAGTGCATTTTATTCGCCATTTCATGCGCTTTGAGAAGCCGCTCAGCCCAATACGTTATCTGGAATATGAGCGACGTAAATTGAACAAATGTGATAGAATTTCCCTGAAATCTTATGTTAAACAAAATATAAAATGATGTAATTGGGTCTCTGATTGCCCTATCATAGAAGTTTAGTCGTGCATTTTACTCGCCCTTCCACGCCCTTTAAGATGCCGCCTAGCTCGGTACGCTATCTGAAATAGGAACGACGTAAATTGAACAAATGTGATAGAATTTTGCTGAATTATTAAATTAACCATAATATAAAATGATCTAATCGGGTCTCTGATTGCCCTACCCTAGAAGTTTAATAGTGCATTTCACTCGTAATTTCATAAGCTTTGAGATACCGCTTAGCCCAATACGCTATCTGAAATAGGAGCGACGTAAATTGATCAAATGTGATAGAATTTCGCTGAATTCTTTTATTAACCATAATGTAAAATGATCTAATCGGGTCTCTGTTCACCCTAGCCGAGAAGTTTAATAGTGCACTTCACTCGTCATTTCATGCGCTTTGAGATGCCGCTTAGCCCAATACGCTAACTGAAATAGGAGCGACGTAAATTTAACAAATGTGACAGAATTTCGGTGAATTCTTTTTTTAACCATAATGTAAAATGATCTAATCGGGTCTCTGTTCGCCCTAGCCTAGAAGTTTAATAGTGCATTTTAGTCGCCATTTCATGCGCTTTGAGATGCCGCTTAGCCCAATACGCTATCTGGAATAGGAGCGACGTAAATTGAACGAATGTGATAGAATTTCGCTGAATTCTTAAATTAACCATAATATAAAGTGATCTAATCGGGTCTCTGTTTGCCCTACCCTAGAAGTTTAATAGTGCATTTTACTCGTCATTTCATGCGCTTTGAGATGCCGCTTAGCCCAATACGTTCTCTGCAATAGCAGCGATGTAAATTGGACAAATGTGATAGAATTTCGCTGAATTTTTAAATTAACCATAATAGAGAATGATCTAATCGGGTCTCTGCTTGCCCTACCCTAGAAATTTAATAGTGCATTTTACTCCTCATTTCATGCGCTTTAAGATGCCGCTTAGCCCAATACGCTATCTGAAATAGGAGCGATGTAAATTGAACAAATGTGATAGAATTTCGCTGAATTCTTTTATTAACCATAATGTGAAATGATCTAATCGTGTCTCTGATTGCCCTATCATAGAACTTTAATAGTGCATTTAATTTGCCATTTCATATGCTTTGAGATGCCGCTTAGCCCAATACGCTATCTGAAATAGGAGCGACGTAAATTGAACGAATGTGATAGAATTTCGCTGAATTCTTAAATTAACCATAATATAAAGTGATCTAATCGGGTCTCTGTTTGCCCTACCCTAGAAGTTTAATAGTGCATTTTACTCGTCATTTCATGCGCTTTGAGATGCCGCTTAGCCCAATACGTTCTCTGCAATAGCAGCGATGTAAATTGGACAAATGTGATAGAATTTCGCTGAATTTTTAAATTAACCATAATATAGAATGATCTAATCGGGTCTCTGCTTGCCCTACCCTAGAAATTTAATAGTGCATTTTACTCCTCATTTCATGCGCTTTAAGATGCCGCTTAGCCCAATACGCTATCTGAAATAGGAGCGATGTAAATTGAACAAATGTGATAGAATTTCGCTGAATTCTTTTATTAACCATAATGTGAAATGATCTAATCGTGTCTCTGATTGCCCTATCATAGAACTTTAATAGTGCATTTAATTTGCCATTTCATATGCTTTGAGATGCCGCTTAGCCCAATACGCTATCTGAAATAGCAGCGACGTAAATTGAACAAATGTAATAGGATTTCGCTGAATTCTTATATTAACCAAAATATAAAATGATCTAATCGGGTCTCTGATTGCCCTATCATAGAAGGCTAATAGTGCATTTTATTCGACACTTCATGCGCTTTGAGATGCCGCTTAGCCGAATACGCTATCTGAAATAGGAGCGACGTAAATTGAAGAAATGTGATAGAATTTCCCTGAATCCTTAAATTAACCATAATATAAAATGATCTAATCGGGTCTCTGTTTGCCCTACCCTAGAAGTTTAATAGTGCATTTTACTAGACATTTCATGCGCTTTGAGGTGCCGCTTAGCCCAATACGCTATCTGAAATAGGAGCGACGTAAATTGAACAAATGTGATAGACATTCGCTGAATACTTATATTAACCTTAATGTAAAATGATGTAATCGGGTCTCTGTTCGCCGTACCCTAGAAGTTTAATAGTGCATTTCACTCGTCATTTCATGCGCTTCGAGATGCCGCTTAGCGCAATAGGCTATCTGATATCGGAGCGACGTAAATTGCACAAATGTGATAGGATTTCCTTGAATTCTTATATTAACCAAAATATAAAATGATCTGATCGGGTCTCTGATTGCCCTACCATATGAGTTTAATAGTGCATTTTACTCGCCATTCCACGCGCTTTAAGATGCCGCCTAGCCCAGTACGATATCTGAAATAGGAGCGACGTAAGTTGAACAAATGTGATAGAATTTTGCTGAATTCTTAAATTAACCATAATATAAAATGATCTAATCGGGTCTCTGTTTGCCCTACCCTAGAAGTTTAATAGTGCAATTCACTCGCCACTTCATGCGCTTTGAGATGCCGCTTTGCCCAATACGCTATCTGAAATAGGAGCGACGTAAATTGAACGAATGTGATAGAATTTCGCTGAATTCTTAAATTAACCATAATATAAAGTGATCTAATCGGGTCTCTGTTTGCCCTACCCTAGAAGTTTAATAGTGCATTTTACTCGTCATTTCATGCGCTTTGAGATGCCGCTTAGCCCAATACGTTCTCTGAAATAGCAGCGATGTAAATTGGACAAATGTGATAGAATCTCGCTGAATTCTTAAATTAACCATAATATAGAATGATCTAATCGGGTCTCTGCTTGCCCTACCCTAGAAATTTAATAGTGCATTTTACTCCTCATTTCATGCGCTTTAAGATGCCGCTTAGCCCAATACGCTATCTGAAATAGGAGCGATGTAAATTGAACAAATGTGATAGAATTTCGCTGAATTCTTTTATTAACCATAATGTGAAATGATCTAATCGTGTCTCTGATTGCCCTATCATAGAACTTTAATAGTGCATTTAATTTGCCATTTCATATGCTTTGAGATGCCGCTTAGCCCAATACGCTATCTGAAATAGCAGCGACGTAAATTGAACAAATGTGATAGAATTTCGGTGAATTCATGTATTAACCAAAATATAAAATGATTTAATCGGGTCTCTGATTGCCCTATCATAGAAGTTTAATAGTGCACTTTACTCGCCATCCCACGCGTTTTAAGATGCCGCCCAGCCCAGTACGCTATCTGAAATAGGAGCGACGTAAATTGAACAAATGTGATAGGATTTCGCTGAATTCTTATATTAACCAAAATATAAAATGATCTAATCGGGTCTCTGATTGCCCTATCATAGAAGGCTAATAGTGCATTTTATTCGCTATTCCACGCGCTTTAAGATGCCTGCTAGCCCAGTAGGCTATCTGAAATAGGAGTGACGTAAATTGAACAAATGTGATAGAATTACGCTTAATTCTTATATTAACCGTAATATAAAATGATCTAATCGGGTCTCTCTTTCCCTTACCCTAGAAGTTTAATAGTGCACTCCACTCGTCATTTCATGCGCTTTGAGATGCCGCTTAGCCCAATACGCTAACTGAAATAGGAGCGACGTAAATTTAACAAATGTGACAGAATTTCGGTGAATACTTTTATTAACCATAATGTAAAATGATCTAATCGGGTCTCTGTTCGCCCTAGCCTAGAAGTTTCATAGTGCATTTTATTCGCCATTTCATGCGCTTTGAGATGCCGCTTGGCCCAATACGCTATCTGAAATATCAGCGACGTAAATTGAACAAATGTGACAGAATTTCGCTGAATTCTTATATTAACCTTAATATAAAATGATCTAATCGGGTCTCTGTTCGCCCTACCCTAGAAGTTTAATAGTGCATTTCTCTCGTCATTTCATGCGCTTTGAGATGCCTCTTAGCCCTATCAGCTATCTGAAATAGGAGCGATGTAAATTGAACGAATGTGATAGAATTTCGCTGAATTCTTAAATTAACCATAATATAAAATGATCTAATCGGGCCTCTGTTTGCCATACCCTAGAAGTTTAATAGTGGATTTAGCTCGCCATTTCATGCGCTTTTAGATGCCGCTTAGCCCAATACGCTATCTGAAATAGGAGCGACGTAAATTGAACAAATGTGATAGAACTTCGCTGAATTCATGAATGAACCATAATATAAAATGATGTAATCGGGTCTCTGTTTGCCCTACCCTAGAAGTTTAATAGTGCATTTTACTCGTCATTTCATGCGCTTTGAGATGCCGCTTAGCCCAATACGTTCTCTGAAATAGCAGCGATGTAAATTGGACAAATGTGATAGAATTTCGCTGAATTCTTAAATTAACCATAATATAAAATGATCTAATCGGGTCTCTGATTGCCCTATCATAGAATTTTAATAGTTCATTTTACTTGCCATTCCACGCGCTTTAAGATGCCGCCTAGCCCAGTACGCTATCTGAAATAGGAGCGCCGTAAATTGAACAAATGTGATAGAATTTTGCTGTATTCTTAAATTAACCATAATATAAAATGTTCTAATCGCGTCTCTGTTTGCCCTAGCCTAGAAGTTTAATAGTGCATTTTACTCGTCATTTCATACGCTTTGAGATGCCGCTTTGCCCAATACGCTATCTGAAATAGGAGCGACGTAAATTGAACGAATGTGATAGAATTTCGCTGAATTCTTAAATTAACCATAATATAAAGTGATGTAATCGGGTCTCTGTTTGCCCTACCCTAGAAGTTTAATAGTGCATTTTACTCGTCATTTCATGCGCTTTGAGATGCCGCTTAGCCCAATACGTTCTCTGAAATAGCAGCGATGTAAATTGGACAAATGTGATAGAATTTCGCTGAATTCTTAAATTAACCATAATATAGAATGATCTAATCGGGTCTCTGCTTGCCCTACCCTAGAAATTTAATAGTGCATTTTACTCCTCATTTCATGCGCTTTAAGATGCCGCTTAGCCCAATACGCTATCTGAAATAGGAGCGATGTAAATTGAACAAATGTGATAGAATTTTGCTGATTTCTTAAATTAACCATAATATAAAATGATCTAATCGGGTCTCTGTTTGCTCTAACCTAGAAGTTTAATAGTGCATTTTACTCGCCATTTCGTGCGCTTTGAGATGCCGCTTAGCCCAATACGCTATCTGAAATAGGAGCGACGTAAATTGAACAAATCTGATAGGATTTCGCTGAATTCTTATATTAACCAAAATATAAAATGATCTAATCGGGTCTCTGATTGCCCTATCATAGAAGGCTAATAGTGCATTTTATTCGCTATTCCACGCGCTTTAAGATGCCTGCTAGCCCAGTAGGCTATCTGAAATAGGAGTGACGTCAATTGAACACATGTGATAGAATTACGCTTAATTCTTATATTAACCGTAATATAAAATGATCTAATCGGGTCTCTGTTTGTCCTACCCTAGAAGTTTAATAGTGCATTTCACTCGTAATTTCATGCGCTCTGAGATGCCGCTTAGCCCAATACGCTATATGAAATAGGAGCGACGTAAATTGAACAAATGTGATAGAATTTCCCTGAATTATTATATTAACCTTAATGTAAAATGATCTAATCGGGTCTCTGTTCGCCCTACCCTAGAAGTTTAATAGTGCATTTCACTCGTCATTTCATGCGCTTCGAGATGCCGCTTAGGGCAATACGCTACCTGATATCGGAGCGACGTAAATTAAACAAATGTGATAGAATGTCCTTGAATTCTTATATTAACCAAAATATAAAATGATCTGATCGGATCTCTGATTGCCCTACCATACGAGTTTATTAGTGCATTTTACTCGCCATTCCACGCGCTTTAAGATGCCGCTTCGTCCAGTTCGCTATCTGAAATAGGAGCGACGTAAATTGAACAAATGTGATAGAATTTTGCTGAATTCTTAAATTAACCATAATATAAAATGATCTAATCGGGTCTCTGTTTGCCCTACCATAGAAGTTTAATAGTGCATTTCACTCGTAATTTATGCGCTTTGAGATGCCGCTTAGCCCAATACGCTATCTGAAATAGGAGCGACGTAAATTGAACAAATGTGATAGAATTACGCTTAATTCTTATATTAACCTTAATCTAAAATGATCTAATCGGGTCTCTCTTTGCATTACCCTAGAGGTTTAATAGTGCATTTTACTCGCCATTTCATGCGCATTGAGATGCCGCTTAGCCTAATACGCTATCTGAAATAGGAGCGACGTAAATTGAACAAATGTGATAGAATTTCCCTGAATTCTTATATTAACCCAAATATAAAATGATGTAATCGGGTCTCTGTTTGCCCTAGCCTAGAAGTTTAATAGTGCATTTTACTCGCCATTCCGAGCGCGTTAAGATGCCGCATAGCCCAATACGCTATCTGAAATAGGAGCGACATAAATTGAACAGATGTGATAGAATTTCGCTGAATTCTTAAATTAACCATAATATAAAATGATCTAATCGGGTCTCTATTTGCCCTACCCTAGAAGTTTAATAGAGCATTTTACTCGCCATTTCATGCGCTTTGAGGTGCCGCTTAGCCCAATACGCTATCTGAAATAGGAGCGACGTAAATTGAACAAATGTGATAGAATTTCGCTGAATACTTATATTAACCTTAATGTAAAATGATCTAATCGGGTCTCTGTTTGTCCTACCATAGAAGTTTAATAGTGCATTTCACTGGTAATTTATGCGCTTTGAGATGCCGCTTAGCCCAATACGCTATCTGAAATAGGAGCGACGAAAATTGAACAAATGTGATAGAATTACGCTTAATTCTTATATTAACCTTAATCTAAAATGATCTAATCGGGTCTCTCTTTGCATTACCCTAGAGGTTTAATAATGCATTTTACTCGCCATTTCATGCGCATTGAGATGCCGCTTAGCCTAATACGCTATCTGAAATAGGAGCGACGTAAATTGAACAAATGTGATAGAATTTCCCTGAATTCTTATATTAACCCAAATATAAAATGATGTAATCGGGTCTCTGTTTGCCCTAGCCTAGAAGTTTAATAGTGGATTTCACCCGCCATTCCTCGCGCTTTAAGATGCCGCCTAGCCCAGTACGCTATCTGAAATAGGAGCGACGTAAATTGGACAAATGTGACAGGATTTCGCTGAATTCTTATATTAACCAAAATATAAAATGATCTAATCGGGTCTCTGATTGCCCTATCATAGAAGGCTAATAGTGCATTTTACTCGCTATTCCACGCGCTTTAAGATGCCGGCTAGCCCAGTAGGCTATCTGAAATAGGAGTGACGTAAATTGAACACATGTGATAGAATTACGCTTAATTCTTATATTAACCGTAATATAAAATGATCTAATCGGGACTCTGTTTGTCCTACCCTAGAAGTTTAATAGTGCATTTCACTCGTAATTTCATGCGTTCTGAGATGCCGCTTAGCCCAATACGCTATATGAAATAGGAGCTACGTAAATGGAACAAATGTGATAGAATTTCCCTGAAATCTTATATTAAACAAAATATAAAATGATCTAATCGGGTCTCTGATTGCCCTATCATACAAATTTAATAGTGCATTTTCCTCGTCATTTCATGCGCTTTGAGATGCCGCTTAGCCCAATACGCTATCTGAAATAGGAGCGACGTAAATTGAACGAATGTGATAGAATTTCCCTGAATTCTTATTTTAACCTTAATGTAAAATGATCTAATCGGGTCTCTGTTCGTCCTAGCCTAGAAGTTTAATAGTGCATTTTATTCGCCATTTCATGCGCTTTGAGAACCCGCTTAGCCCAATACGTTATCTGGAATAGGAGCGACGAAAATTGAACAAATCTGATAGAATTTCGTTGAATTCTTAAATTAACCATAATATACAATGATCTAATCGGGTCTCTGTTCGCCCTAGCTTAGAAGTTTAATAGTGCATTTTACTCGCCCTTCCACGCTCTTTATGATGCCGCCTAGCACAGTACGCTACCTGAAATAGGAGCGACGTAAGTTTAACAAATGTGATAGAATTACGCTGAATTGTTATATTAACCGTAACATAAAATGATCTAATCGGGTTTCTGTTCGCCCTACCCTAGAGGTTTAGTAGTGCATTTCATTCGTCATTTCATGCGCTTTGAGATGCCGCTTTGCCCAATACGCTATCTGTAATAGGTGCGACGTAAATTGAACAAGTGTGATAGAATTTCGCTGAATTCTTATATTAACCATAATATAAAATGATCTATTCGGGTCTCTGTTCGCCCTACCCTAGAAGTTTAATAGTGCATTTCACTCGTCATTTCATGCGCTTTGAGATGCCGCTTAGCACAATACGCTATCTGAAATAGGAGCGACGTAAATTGAAGAAATGTGATAGAATTTCCCTGAATCCTTATATTAACCTTAATGTAAAATGATCTAATCGGGTCTCTGTTTGCCCTAGCCTAGAAGTTTAATAGTGCATTTCTCTTGTCATTTCATGCGCTTTGAGATGCCGCTTAGCCCAATACGCTATCTGAAATGGGACCGACGTAAATTGAACCAATGTGATAGAATCTCCCTGAATTCTTATATTAACCTTAATGTAAAATGATCTAATCGGGTCTCTGTTTGCCCTAGCCTAGAAGTTTAATAGTGCATTTTACTCGTCATTTCATGCGCTTTGAGATGCCGCTTAGCCCAATACGCTATCTGAAATAGGAGCGATGTAAATTGAACGAATGTGATAGAATTTCGCTGAATTCTTTTATTAACCATAATGTAAAATGATCTAATCGGGTCTGTGTTCGTCCTAGCCTAGAAGTTTAATAGTGCATTTTATTCGCCAGTTCATGCGCTTTGAGAAGCCGCTCAGCCCAATACGTTATCTGGAATATGAGCGGCGTAAATTGAAGAAATGTGATAGAATTTCCCTGAAATCTTATGTTAAACAAAATATAAAATGATCTAATTGGGTCTCTGATTGCCCTACCATAGGAGTTTAATAGTGCATTTTACTCGCCATTCCACGCGCTTTAAGATGCCGCCTAGCCCAGTACGCTATCTGAAATAGGAGCGACGTAAATTGAACAAATGTGATAGAATTTTGCTGTATTCTTAAATTAACCATAATATAAAATGTTCTAATCGGGTCTCTGTTTGCCCTACCCTAGAAGTTTAATAGTGCATTTTACTCGTCATTTCATACGCTTTGATATGCCGCTTTGCCCAATACGCTATCTGAAATAGGAGCGACGTAAAATGAACGAATGTGATAGAATTTCGCTGAATTCTTAAATTAACCATAATATAAAGTGATCTAATCGGGTCTCTGTTTGCCCTACCCTAGAAGTTTAATAGTGCATTTTACTCGTCATTTCATGCGCTTTGAGATGCCGCATAGCCCAATACGTTCTCTGAAATAGCAGCGATGTAAATTGGACAAATGTGATAGAATTTCGCTGAATTCTTAAATTAACCATAATATAAAATGTTCTAATCGGGTCTCTGTTTGCCCTACCCTAGAAGTTTAATAGTGCATTTTACTCGTCATTTTATACGCTTTGATATGCCGCTTTGCCCAATACGCTATCTGAAATAGGAGCGACGTAAAATGAACGAATGTGATAGAATTTCGCTGAATTCTTAAATTAACCATAATATAAAGTGATCTAATCGGGTCTCTGTTTGCCCTACCCTAGAAGTTTAATAGTGCATTTTACTCGTCATTTCATGCGCTTTGAGATGCCGCATAGCCCAATACGTTCTCTGAAATAGCAGCGATGTAAATTGGACAAATGTGATAGAATTTCGCTGAATTCTTAAATTAACCATAATATAGAATGATCTAATCGGGTCTCTGCTTGCCCAACCCTAGAAACTTAATAGTGCATTTTACTCCTCATTTCATGCGCTTTAGGATGCCGCTTAGCCCAATACGCTATCTGAAATAGGAGCGATGTAAATTGAACAAATGTGATAGAATTTCGCTGAATTCTTTTATTAACCATAATGTGAAATGATCTAATCGTGTCTCTGATTGCCCTATCATAGAACTTTAATAGTGCATTTAATTTGCCATTTCATATGCTTTGAGATGCCGCTTAGCCCAATACGCTATCTGAAATAGGAGTGACGTAAATTGAACAAATGTGATAGAATTACGCTTAATTCTTATATTAACCGTAATATAAAATGATCTAATCGGGTCTCTCTTTCCCTTACCCTAGAAGTTTAATAGTGCACTCCACTCGTCATTTCATGCGCTTTGAGATGCCGCTTAGCCCAATACGCTAACTGAAATAGGAGCGACGTAAATTTAACAAATGTGACAGAATTTCGGTGAATACTTTTATTAACCATAATGTAAAATGATCTAATCGGGTCTCTGTTCGCCCTAGCCTAGAAGTTTCATAGTGCATTTTATTCGCCATTTCATGCGCTTTGAGATGCCGCTTGGCCCAATACGCTATCTGAAATATCAGCGACGTAAATTGAACAAATGTGATAGAATTTCGCTGAATTCTTATATTAACCTTAATATAAAATGATCTAATCGGGTCTCTGTTCGCCCTACCCTAGAAGTTTAATAGTGCATTTCTCTCGTCATTTCATGCGCTTTGAGATGCCTCTTAGCCCTATCAGCTATCAGAAATAGGAGCGATGTAAATTGAACGAATGTGATAGAATTTCGCTGAATTCTTTTATTAACCATAATGTAAAATGTTCTAATCGGGTCTCTGTTCGTCCTAGCCTAGAAGTTTAATAGTGCATTTTATTCGCCATTTCATGCGCTTTGAGAAGCCGCTCAGCCCAATACGTTATCTGGAATATGAGCGACGTAAATTGAACAAATGTGATAGAATTTCCCTGAAATCTTATGTTAAACAAAATATAAAATGATCTAATTGGGTCTCTGATTGCCCTATCATAGAAGTTTAGTCGTGCATTTTACTCGCCCTTCCACGCCCTTTAAGATGCCGCCTAGCTCGGTACGCTATCTGAAATAGGAACGACGTAAATTGAACAAATGTGATAGAATTTTGCTGAATTATTAAATTAACCATAATATAAAATGATCTAATCGGGTCTCTGTTTGTCCTACCCTAGAAGTTTAATAGTGCATTTCACTCGTAATTTCATGCGCTTTGAGATGCCGCTTAGCCCAATACGCTATCTGAAATAGGAGCGACGTAAATTGAACAAATGTGATAGAATTTCCCTGAATTCTTATATTAACCGTAATATAAAATGATCTAATCGGGTCCCTGTTTGCCTTACCCTAGAAGTTTAATAGTGCATTTTACTCGCCATTTCATGCGCTTTGAGATGCCGCTTAGCCCAATACGCTATCTGAAATAGGAGCGGCCTAAATTGAACAAATGTGATAGAATTTCCCGGAAATCTTATATTAAACAAAATATAAAATGATCTAATCGGGTCTCTGATTGCCCTACCATAGGAGTTTAATAGTGCATTTTACTAGCCATTCCACGCGCTTTAAGATGCCGCTTAGTCCAGTACGCTATCTGAAATCGGAGCGACGTAAATTGAACAAATGTGATAGAATTTTGCTGAATTCTTAAATTAACCATAATATAAAATGATCTAATCGGGTCTCTGTTTGTCCTACCCTAGAAGTTTAATAGAGCATTTTACTCGCCATTTCATGCGCTTTGAGATGCCGCTTAGCCCTATAAGCTATCTGAAATAGGAGCGATGTAAATTGAACAAATGTGATAGAATTTCGCTGAATTCTTTTATTAACCATAATGTAAAATGATATAATCGGGTCTCTGTTCGTCCTGGCCTAGAAGTTTAATAGTGCATTTTATTCGTCATTTCATGCGCTTTGAGATGCCGCTTAGCACACTGCGCTATCTGAAATAGGAGCGACGTAAATTTAACAAATGTGATAGAATTTCACTGAATTCTTTTATTAACCATAATGTAATATGATCTAATCGGGTCTCTGTTTGCCTTACCCTAGAAGTTTAAAAGTGCATTTTACTCGCCATTTCATGCGCTTTGAGATGCCGCTCAGCCCAATACGCTATCTGAAATAGGAGCGACGTAAATTGAACAAGTGTGATAGAATTTCGTTGAATTCTTAAATTAACCATAATATAAAATGATCTAATCGGGTCTCTGTTTGCCATACCCTAGAAGTTTAATAGAGCATTTTACTCGCCATTTCATGCGCTTTGAGGTGCCGCTTAGCCCAGTACGCTATCTGAAATAGGAGCGACGTAAATTGAACAAATGTGATAGAATTTTGCTGAATTCCTAAATTGACGGTAATATAAAATGATCTAATCGGGTCTCTGTTAGATCTACCCTAGAAGTTTAATAGTGCATTTTACTCGCCATTTCATGCGCATTGAGATGCCGCTTAGCCTAATACGCTATCTACAATAGGAGCGACGTAAATTGAACAAATGTGATAGAATTTCCCTGAATTCTTATATTAACCCAAATATAAAATGATGTAATCGGGTCTCTGTTTGCCCTAGCCTAGAAGTTTAATAGTGCATTTTACTCGCCATTCCGAGCGCGTTAAGATGCCGCATAGCCCAATACGCTATCTGAAATAGGAGCGACATAAATTGAACAGATGTGATAGAATTTCGCTGAATTCTTAAATTAACCATAATATAAAATGATCTAATCGGGTCTCTATTTGCCCTACCCTAGAAGTTTAATAGAGCATTTTACTCGCCATTTCATGCGCTTTGAGGTGCCGCTTAGCCCAATACGCTATCTGAAATAGGAGCGACGTAAATTGAACAAATGTGATAGAATTTCGCTGAATACTTATATTAACCTTAATGTAAAATGATCTAATCGGGTCTCTGTTTGTCCTACCATAGAAGTTTAATAGTGCATTTCACTGGTAATTTATGCGCTTTGAGATGCCGCTTAGCCCAATACGCTATCTGAAATAGGAGCGACGAAAATTGAACAAATGTGATAGAATTACGCTTAATTCTTATATTAACCTTAATCTAAAATGATCTAATCGGGTCTCTCTTTGCATTACCCTAGAGGTTTAATAATGCATTTTACTCGCCATTTCATGCGCATTGAGATGCCGCTTAGCCTAATACGCTATCTGAAATAGGAGCGACGTAAATTGAACAAATGTGATAGAATTTCCCTGAATTCTTATATTAACCCAAATATAAAATGATGTAATCGGGTCTCTGTTTGCCCTAGCCTAGAAGTTTAATAGTGCATTTCACTCGCCATTCCTCGCGCTTTAAGATGCCGCCTAGCCCAGTACGCTATCTGAAATAGGAGCGACGTAAATTGAACAAATGTGACAGGATTTCGCTGAATTCTTATATTAACCAAAATATAAAATGATCTAATCGGGTCTCTGATTGCCCTATCATAGAAGGCTAATAGTGCATTTTACTCGCTATTCCACGCGCTTTAAGATGCCGGCTAGCCCAGTAGGCTATCTGAAATAGGAGTGACGTAAATTGAACACATGTGATAGAATTACGCTTAATTCTTATATTAACCGTAATATAAAATGATCTAATCGGGACTCTGTTTGTCCTACCCTAGAAGTTTAATAGTGCATTTCACTCGTAATTTCATGCGCTCTGAGATGCCGCTTAGCCCAATACGCTATATGAAATAGGAGCGACGTAAATTGAACAAATGTGATAGAATTTCCCTGAATTATTATATTAACCTTAATGTAAAATGATCTAATCGGGTCTCTGTTCGCCCTACCCTAGAAGTTTAATAGTGCATTTCACTCGTCATTTCATGCGCTTCGAGATGCCGCTTAGGGCAATACGCTACCTGATATCGGAGCGACGTAAATTAAACAAATGTGATAGAATGTCCTTGAATTCTTATATTAACCAAAATATAAAATGATCTGATCGGATCTCTGATTGCCCTACCATAGGAGTTTAATAGTGCATTTTACTCGCCATTCCACGCGCTTTAAGATGCCGCTTCGTCCAGTACGCTATCTGAAATAGGAGCGACGTAAATTGAACAAATGTGATAGAATTTTGCTGAATTCTTAAATTAACCATAATATAAAATGATCTAATCGGGTCTCTGTTTGTCCTACCCTAGAAGTTTAATAGTGCATTTCACTCGTAATTTCATGCGCTTTGAGATGCCGCTTAGCCCAATACGCTATCTGAAATAGGAGCGACGTAAATTGAACAAATGTGATAGAATTTCCCTGAATTCTTATATTAACCGTAATATAAAATGATCTAATCGGGTCCCTGTTTGCCTTACCCTAGAAGTTTAATAGTGCATTTTACTCGCCATTTCATGCGCTTTGAGATGCCGCTTAGCCCAATACGCTATCTGAAATAGGAGCGGCCTAAATTGAACAAATGTGATAGAATTTCTCAGAAATCTTATATTAAACAAAATATAAAATGATCTAATCGGGTCTCTGATTGCCCTACCATAGGAGTTTAATAGTGCATTTTACTAGCCATTCCACGCGCTTTAAGATGCCGCTTAGTCCAGTACGCTATCTGAAATCGGAGCGACGTAAATTGAACAAATGTGATAGAATTTTGCTGAATTCTTAAATTAACCATAATATAAAATGATCTAATCGGGTCTCTGTTTGTCCTACCCTAGAAGTTTAATAGTGCATTTCACTCGTAATTTCATGCGCTTTGAGATGCCGCTTAGCCCAATACGCTATCTGGAATAGGAGCGACGTAAATTGAACAAATGTGATAGAATTTCGCTGAATTCTTTTATTAACCATAATGTAAAATGATCTAATCGTGTCTCTGTTTGCCCTACCCTAGATGTTTAATAGTGCGTTTTACTCGGCATTTCATGCGCTTTGAGATGCCGCTTAGCCCAATACGCTATCTGTAATAGGAGCGACGTAAATTGAACAAATGTGATAGAATTTCTTTGAATGCTTTAATTAACCAAAATATAAAATGATCTAATCGGGTCTCTGATTGCCCTATCATAGAAGTTTAATAGTGCATTTCACTCATCATTTCATGCGCTTTAAGATGCCGCCTAGCGCAGTACGCTATCTTAAATAGGAGCGACGTAAATTGAACAAATGTGATAGAATTTTGCTGAATTCTTAAATTAACCATGATACAAAATGATCTAATCGGGTCTCTGTTTGCCCTACCCTAGATGTATAATAGTGCATTTTACTCGCCATTTCATGCGCTTCGAGATGCCGCTTAGCCCAATACGCTATTTGAAATATGAGCGACGTAAATTGAACAAATGTGATAGAATTTCCCTGAAATCTTATATTAAACAAAATATAAAATGATCTAAGCGGGTCTCTGATTGCCCTATCATAGAAGTTTAGGAGTGCATTTTACTCGCCATTTCATGCGCTTTGAGATGCCTGTGAGCACAATACGCTATCTGAAATATGAGCGACGTATATTGAACAAATGCGATAGAATTTCGCTGAATTCTTATATTAACCTTAATGTATAATGATCTAATCGGGTCTCTGTTCGCCCTACCCTAGAAGTTTAATGTTGCATTTCACTCGTCATTTCATGCGCCTTGAGATGCCGCCTAGCCCAGTACGCTATCTTAAATAGGAGCGACGTAAATTGAACAAATGTGATAGAATTTCGCTGAATTCTTAAATTAACCATAATACAAAATAATCTAATCGGGTCTCTGTTTGCCCTACCCTACAAGTTTAATAGTGCATTTTACTCGTCATTTCATGCGCTTTGAGATTCCGCTTAGCCCAATACGCTATCTGAAATAGGAGCGACGTAAATTGAACAAATGTGATAGAATTTCGCTGAATTCTTATATTAACCTTAATGTAAAATGATCTAATCGGGTCTCTGTTTGCCCTACCCTAGAAGTTTAATAGTGCATTTTACTCGCCATACCATGCGCTTTGAGATGCCGCTTAGCCCAATACGCTATTTGAAATAGGAGCGACGTAAATTGAACAAATGTGATAGAATTTCCCTGAAATCTTATATTCAACAAAATATAAAATGATCTAAGCGGGTCTCTGATTGCCCTATCATAGAAGGTTAATAGTGCATTTCACTCATCATTTCATGCGCTTTAAGATGCCGCTTAGCCCAGTACGCTATCTGAAATAGGAGCGACGTAAGTTTTACAAATGTGATAGAATTACGCTGTATTCTTATATTAACCGTAATATAAAATGATCTAATCGGGTCTCTGTTTGCTTTACCCTAGAAGTTTAATAGTGCATTTTACTCGTCATTTCATGCGCTTTGAGATTCCGCTTAGCCCAATACGCTATCTGAAATAGGAGCGACGTAAATTGAACAAATGTGATAGAATTTCGCTGAATTCTTATATTAACCTTAATGTAAAATGATCTAATCGGGTCTCTGTTTGCCCTACCCTAGAAGTTTAATAGTGCATTTTACTCGGCATTTCATGCGCTTGGAGATGCCGCTTAGCCCAATACGCTATCTGAAATAGGAGCTACGTAAATTGAACAAATGTGATAGAATTTCCCTGAAATCTTATATTAAACAAAATATAAAATGATCTAATCGGGTCTCTGATTGCCCTATCATACAAATTTAATAGTGCATTTTCCTCGTCATTTCATGCGCTTTGAGATGCCGCTTAGCCCAATACGCTATCTGAAATAGGAGCGACGTAAATTGAACGAATGTGATAGAATTTCCCTGAATTCTTATTTTAACCTTAATGTAAAATGATCTAATCGGGTCTCTGTTCGTCCTAGCCTAGAAGTTTAATAGTGCATTTTATTCGCCATTTCATGCGCTTTGAGAACCCGCTTAGCCCAATACGTTATCTGGAATAGGAGCGACGAAAATTGAACAAATCTGATAGAATTTCGTTGAATTCTTAAATTAACCATAATATACAATGATCTAATCGGGTCTCTGTTCGCCCTAGCTTAGAAGTTTAATAGTGCATTTTACTCGCCCTTCCACGCTCTTTATGATGCCGCCTAGCACAGTACGCTACCTGAAATAGGAGCGACGTAAGTTTAACAAATGTGATAGAATTACGCTGAATTGTTATATTAACCGTAACATAAAATGATCTAATCGGGTTTCTGTTCGCCCTACCCTAGAGGTTTAGTAGTGCATTTCATTCGTCATTTCATGCGCTTTGAGATGCCGCTTTGCCCAATACGCTATCTGTAATAGGTGCGACGTAAATTGAACAAGTGTGATAGAATTTCGCTGGATTCTTATATTAACCATAATATAAAATGATCTATTCGGGTCTCTGTTCGCCCTACCCTAGAAGTTTAATAGTCCATTTCACTCGTCATTTCATGCGCTTTGAGATGCCGCTTAGCACAATACGCTATCTGAAATAGGAGCGACGTAAATTGAAGAAATGTGATAGAATTTCCCTGAATTCTTATATTAACCTTAATGTAAAATGATCTAATCGGGTCTCTGTTTGCCCTAGCCTAGAAGTTTAATAGTGCATTTCTCTTGTCATTTCATGCGCTTTGAGATGCCGCTTAGCCCAATACGCTATCTGAAATGGGACCGACGTAAATTGAACCAATGTGATAGAATCTCCCTGAATTCTTATATTAACCTTAATGTAAAATGATCTAATCGGGTCTCTGTTTGCCCTAGCCTAGAAGTTTAATAGTGCATTTTACTCGTCATTTCATGCGCTTTGAGATGCCGCTTAGCCCAATACGCTATCTGAAATAGGAGCGATGTAAATTGAACGAATGTGATAGAATTTCGCTGAATTCTTTTATTAACCATAATGTAAAATGATCTAATCGGGTCTGTGTTCGTCCTAGCCTAGAAGTTTAATAGTGCATTTTATTCGCCATTTCATGCGCTTTGAGAAGCCGCTCAGCCCAATACGTTATCTGGAATATGAGCGACGTAAATTGAAGAAATGTGATAGAATTTCCCTGAAATCTTATGTTAAACAAAATATAAAATGATCTAATTGGGTCTCTGATTGCCCTACCATAGGAGTTTAATAGTGCATTTTACTCGCCATTCCACGCGCTTTAAGATGCCGCCTAGCCCAGTACGCTATCTGAAATAGGAGCGACGTAAATTGAACAAATGTGATAGAATTTTGCTGTATTCTTAAATTAACCATAATATAAAATGTTCTAATCGGGTCTCTGTTTGCCCTACCCTAGAAGTTTAATAGTGCATTTTACTCGTCATTTCATACGCTTTGATATGCCGCTTTGCCCAATACGCTATCTGAAATAGGAGCGACGTAAAATGAACGAATGTGATAGAATTTCGCTGAATTCTTAAATTAACCATAATATAAAGTGATCTAATCGGGTCTCTGTTTGCCCTACCCTAGAAGTTTAATAGTGCATTTTACTCGTCATTTCATGCGCTTTGAGATGCCGCATAGCCCAATACGTTCTCTGAAATAGCAGCGATGTAAATTGGACAAATGTGATAGAATTTCGCTGAATTCTTAAATTAACCATAATATAAAATGTTCTAATCGGGTCTCTGTTTGCCCTACCCTAGAAGTTTAATAGTGCATTTTACTCGTCATTTCATACGCTTTGATATGCCGCTTTGCCCAATACGCTATCTGAAATAGGAGCGACGTAAAATGAACGAATGTGATAGAATTTCGCTGAATTCTTAAATTAACCATAATATAGAATGATCTAATCGGGTCTCTGCTTGCCCAACCCTAGTAACTTAATAGTGCATTTTACTCCTCATTTCATGCGCTTTAAGATGCCGCTTAGCCCAATACGCTATCTGAAATAGGAGCGATGTAAATTGAACAAATGTGATAGAATTTCGCTGAATTCTTTTATTAACCATAATGTGAAATGATCTAATCGTGTCTCTGATTGCCCTATCATAGAACTTTAATAGTGCATTTAATTTGCCATTTCATATGCTTTGAGATGCCGCTTAGCCCAATACGCTAACTGAAATAGGAGCGACGTAAATTTAACAAATGTGACAGAATTTCGGTGAATACTTTTATTAACCATAATGTAAAATGATCTAATCGGGTCTCTGTTCGCCCTAGCCTAGAAGTTTCATAGTGCATTTTATTCGCCATTTCATGCGCTTTGAGATGCCGCTTGGCCCAATACGCTATCTGAAATATCAGCGACGTAAATTGAACAAATGTGATAGAATTTCGCTGAATTCTTATATTAACCTTAATATAAAATGATCTAATCGGGTCTCTGTTCGCCCTACCCTAGAAGTTTAATAGTGCATTTCTCTCGTCATTTCATGCGCTTTGAGATGCCTCTTAGCCCTATCAGCTATCTGAAATAGGAGCGATGTAAATTGAACGAATGTGATAGAATTTCGCTGAATTCTTTTATTAACCATAATGTAAAATGTTCTAATCGGGTCTCTGTTCGTCCTAGCCTAGAAGTTTAATAGTGCATTTTATTCGCCATTTCATGCGCTTTGAGAAGCCGCTCAGCCCAATACGTTATCTGGAATATGAGCAACGTAAATTGAACAAATGTGATAGAATTTCCCTGAAATCTTATGTTAAACAAAATATAAAATGATCTAATTGGGTCTCTGATTGCCCTATCATAGAAGTTTAGTCGTGCATTTTACTCGCCCTTCCACGCCCTTTAAGATGCCGCCTAGCTCGGTACGCTATCTGAAATAGGAACGACGTAAATTGAACAAATGTGATAGAATTTTGCTGAATTATTAAATTAACCATAATATAAAATGATCTAATCGGGTCTCTGATTGCCCTACCCTAGAAGTTTAATAGTGCATTTCACTCGTAATTTCATAAGCTTTGAGATACCGCTTAGCCCAATACGCTATCTGAAATAGGAGCGACGTAAATTGATCAAATGTGATAGAATTTCGCTGAATTCTTTTATTAACCATAATGTAAAATGATCTAATCGGGTCTCTGTTCACCCTAGCCGAGAAGTTTAATAGTGCACTTCACTCGTCATTTCATGCGCTTTGAGATGCCGCTTAGCCCAATACGCTAACTGAAATAGGAGCGACGTAAATTTAACAAATGTGACAGAATTTCGGTGAATTCTTTTTTTAACCATAATGTAAAATGATCTAATCGGGTCTCTGTTCGCCCTAGCCTAGAAGTTTAATAGTGCATTTTAGTCGCCATTTCATGCGCTTTGTGATGCCGCTTAGCCCAATACGCTATCTGGAATAGGAGCGACGTAAATTGAACGTATGTGATAGAATTTCGCTGAATTCTTAAATTAACCATAATATAAAGTGATCTAATCGGGTCTCTGTTTGCCCTACCCTAGAAGTTTAATAGTGCATTTTACTCGTCATTTCATGCGCTTTGAGATGCCGCTTAGCCCAATACGTTCTCTGCAATAGCAGCGATGTAAATTGGACAAATGTGATAGAATTTCGCTGAATTTTTAAATTAACCATAATATAGAATGATCTAATCGGGTCTCTGCTTGCCCTACCCTAGAAATTTAATAGTGCATTTTACTCCTCATTTCATGCGCTTTAAGATGCCGCTTAGCCCAATACGCTATCTGAAATAGGAGCGATGTAAATTGAACAAATGTGATAGAATTTCGCTGAATTCTTTTATTAACCATAATGTGAAATGATCTAATCGTGTCTCTGATTGCCCTATCATAGAACTTTAATAGTGCATTTAATTTGCCATTTCATATGCTTTGAGATGCCGCTTAGCCCAATACGCTATCTGAAATAGCAGCGACGTAAATTGAACAAATGTGATAGGATTTCGCTGAATTCATGTATTAACCAAAATATAAAATGATTTAATCGGGTCTCTGATTGCCCTATCATAGAAGTTTAATAGTGCACTTTACTCGCCATCCCACGCGTTTTAAGATGCCGCCCAGCCCAGTACGCTATCTGAAATAGGAGCGACGTAAATTGAACAAATGTGATAGGATTTCGCTGAATTCTTATATTAACCAAAATATAAAATGATCTAATCGGGTCTCTGATTGCCCTATCATAGAAGGCTAATAGTGCATTTTATTCGCTATTCCACGCGCTTTAAGATGCCTGCTAGCCCAGTAGGTTATCTGAAATAGGAGTGACGTAAATTGAACAAATGTGATAGAATTACGCTTAATTCTTATATTAACCGTAATATAAAATGATCTAATCGGGTCTCTCTTTCCCTTACCCTAGAAGTTTAATAGTGCACTCCACTCGTCATTTCATGCGCTTTGAGATGCCGCTTAGCCCAATACGCTAACTGAAATAGGAGCGACGTAAATTTAACAAATGTGACAGAATTTCGGTGAATACTTTTATTAACCATAATGTAAAATGATCTAATCGGGTCTCTGTTCGCCCTAGCCTAGAAGTTTCATAGTGCATTTTATTCGCCATTTCATGCGCTTTGAGATGCCGCTTGGCCCAATACGCTATCTGAAATATCAGCGACGTAAATTGAACAAATGTGACAGAATTTCGCTGAATTCTTATATTAACCTTAATATAAAATGATCTAATCGGGTCTCTGTTCGCCCTACCCTAGAAGTTTAATAGTGCATTTCTCTCGTCATTTCATGCGCTTTGAGATGCCTCTTAGCCCTATCAGCTATCTGAAATAGGAGCGATGTAAATTGAACGAATGTGATTGAATTTCGCTGAATTCTTAAATTAACCATAATATAAAATGATCTAATCGGGCCTCTGTTTGCCATACCCTAGAAGTTTAATAGTGGATTTAGCTCGCCATTTCATGCGCTTTGAGATGCCGCTTATCCCAATACGCTATCTGAAATAGGAGCGACGTAAATTGAACAAATGTGATAGAATTTTGCTGAATTCTTAAATTAACCATAACATAAAATGATCTAATCGGGTCTCTGTTTGCCCTACCCTAGAAGTTTAATAGTGCATTTTACTCGCCATTTCATGCGCTTTTAGATGCCGCTTAGCCCAATACGCTATCTGAAATAGGAGCGACGTAAATTGAACAAATGTGATAGAACTTCGCTGAATTCATGAATGAACCATAATATAAAATGATGTAATCGGGTCTCTGTTTGCCCTACCCTAGAAGTTTAATAGTGCATTTTACTCGTCATTTCATGCGCTTTGAGATGCCGCTTAGCCCAATACGTTCTCTGAAATAGCAGCGATGTAAATTGGACAAATGTGATAGAATTTCGCTGAATTCTTAAATTAACCATAATATAAAATGATCTAATCGGGTCTCTGATTGCCCTATCATAGAATTTTAATAGTTCATTTTACTTGCCATTCCACGCGCTTTAAGATGCCGCCTAGCCCAGTACGCTATCTGAAATAGGAGCGCCGTAAATTGAACAAATGTGATAGAATTTTGCTGTATTCTTAAATTAACCATAATATAAAATGTTCTAATCGGGTCTCTGTTTGCCCTACCCTAGAAGTTTAATAGTGCATTTTACTCGTCATTTCATACGCTTTGAGATGCCGCTTTGCCCAATACGCTATCTGAAATAGGAGCGACGTAAATTGAACGAATGTGATAGAATTTCGCTGAATTCTTAAATTAACCATAATATAAAGTGATGTAATCGGGTCTCTGTTTGCCCTACCCTAGAAGTTTAATAGTGCATTTTACTCGTCATTTCATGCGCTTTGAGATGCCGCTTAGCCCAATACGTTCTCTGAAATAGGAGCGATGTAAATTGGACAAATGTGATAGAATTTCGCTGAATTCTTAAATTAACCATAATATAGAATGATCTAATCGGGTCTCTGCTTGCCCTACCCTAGAAATTTAATAGTGCATTTTACTCCTCATTTCATGCGCTTTAAGATGCCGCTTAGCCCAATACGCTATCTGAAATAGGAGCGATGTAAATTGAACAAATGTGATAGAATTTTGCTGATTTCTTAAATTAACCATAATATAAAATGATCTAATCGGGTCTCTGTTTGCTCTAACCTAGAAGTTTAATAGTGCATTTTACTCGCCATTTCGTGCGCTTTGAGATGCCGCTTAGCCCAATACGCTATCTGAAATAGGAGCGACGTAAAGTGAACAAATCTGATAGGATTTCGCTGAATTCTTATATTAACCAAAATATAAAATGATCTAATCGGGTCTCTGATTGCCCTATCATAGAAGGCTAATAGTGCATTTTATTCGCTATTCCACGCGCTTTAAGATGCCTGCTAGCCCAGTAGGCTATCTGAAATAGGAGTGACGTCAATTGAACAAATGTGATAGAATTACGCTTAATTCTTATATTAACCGTAATATAAAATGATCTATTCGGGTCTCTCTTTCCCTTACCCTAGAAGTTTAATAGTGCACTTCACTCGTCATTTCATGCGCTTTCAGATGCCGCTTAGCCCAATACGCTAACTGAAATAGGAGCGACGTAAATTTAACAAATGTGACAGAATTTCGGTGAATACTTTTATTAACCATAATGTAAAATGATCTAATCGGGTCTCTGTTCGCCCTAGCCTACAAGTTTCATAGTGCATTTTATTCGCCATTTCATGCGCTTTGAGATGCCGCTTTGCCCAATACGCTATCTGAAATAGGAGCGACGTAAATTGAACGAATGTGATAGAATTTCGCTGAATTCTTAAATTAACCATAATATAAAGTGATGTAATCGGGTCTCTGTTCGTCCTATCCTAGAAGTTCAATAGTGCATTTCATTCGCCATTTCATGCGCTTTGAGAACCCGCTTAGCCCAATACGTTATCTGGAATAGGAGCGACGAAAATTGAACAAATGTGACAGAATTTCGTTGAATTCTTGAATTAACCATAATATACAATGATCTAATCGGGTCTCTGTTCGCCCTAGCTTAGAAGTTTAATAGTGCATTTTACTCGCCCTTCCACGCGCTTTATGATGCCGCCTAGCACAGTACGCTATCTGAAATAGGAGCGACGTAAGTTTAACAAATGTGATAGAATTACGCTGAATTGTTATATTAACCGTAACATAAAATGATCTAATCGGGTTTCTGTTCGCCCTACCCTAGAAGTTTAGTAGTGCATTTCATTCGTCATTTCATGCGCTTTGAGATGCCGCTTTGCCCAATACGCTATCTGTAATAGGTGCGACGTAAATTGAACAAGTGTGATAGAATTTCGCTGAATTCTTATATTAACCATAATATAAAATGATCTAATCGGGTCTCTGTTCGCCCTACCCTAGAAGTTTAATAGTCCATTTCACTCGTCATTTCATGCGCTTTGAGATGCCGCTTAGCCCAATACGCTATCTGAAATAGGAGCGACGTAAATTGAACAAATGTGATAGAATTTTGCTGAATTCTTAAATTAACCATAACATAAAATGCTCTAATCGGGTCTCTGATTGCCCTACCCTAGAAGTTTAATAGTGCATTTTACTCGCCATTTCATGCGCTTTTAGATGCCGCTTAGCCCAATACGCTATCTGAAATATCAGCGACGTAAATTGAACAAATGTGATAGAATTTCGCTGAATTCTTATATTAACCTTAATATAAAATGATCTAATCGGGTCTCTGTTCGCCCTACCCTAGAAGTTTAATAGTGCATTTCTCTCGTCATTTCATGCGCTTTGAGATGCCTCTTAGCCCTATCAGCTATCTGAAATAGGAGCGATGTAAATTGAACGAATGTGATAGAATTTCGCTGAATTCTTTTATTAACCATAATGTAAAATGATCTAATCGGGTCTCTGTTCGTCCTAGCCTAGAAGTTTAATAGTGCATTTTATTCGCCATTTCATGCGCTTTGGGAACCCGCTTAGCCCAATACGTTATCTGGAATAGGAGCGACGAAAATTGAACAAATATGATAGAATTTCGTTGAATTCTTAAATTAACCATAATATACAATGATCTAATCGGGTCTCTGTTCGCCCTAGCTTAGAAGTTTAATAGTGCATTTTACTCGCCCTTCCACGCGCTTTATGATGCCGCCTAGCACAGTACGCTATCTGAAATAGGAGCGACGTAAGTTTAACAAATGTGATAGAATTACGCTGAATTGTTATATTAACCGTAACATAAAATGATCTAATCGGGTTTCTGTTCGCCCTACCCTAGAAGCTTAGTAGTGCATTTCATTCGTCATTTCATGCGCTTTGAGATGCCGCTTAGCCCAATACGCTATCTGTAATAGGTGCGACGTAAATTGAACAAGTGTGATAGAATTTCGCTGAATTCTTATATTAACCATAATATAAAATGATCTAATCGGGTCTCTGTTCGCCCTACCCTAGAAGTTTAATAGTCCATTTCACTCGTCATTTCATGCGCTTTGAGATGCCGCTTAACACAATACGCTATCTGAAATAGGAGCGACGTAAATTGAAGAAATGTGATAGAATTTCCCTGAATCCTTATATTAACCAAAATATAAAATGATCTAATCGGGTCTCTTATTGCCCTATCATAGAAGTTTCATAGTGCATTTTACTCGCCATTCCACGCGCATTAACATGCCGCCTAGCCCAGTACGCTATCTCAAATAGGAACGACGTAAATTGAACAAATGTGATAGAATTTTGCTGAATTCTTAAATTAACCATAATATAAAATGATCTAATCGGGCCTCTGTTTGCCATACCCTAGAAGTTTAATAGTGGATTTTGCTCGCCATTTCATGCGCTTTGAGATGCCGCTTAGCCCAATACGCTATCTGAAATAGGAGCGACGTAAATTGAATAAATGTGATAGAATTTTGCTGAATTCTTAAATTAACCATAACATAAAATGATCTAATCGGGTCTCTGTTTGCCCTACCCTAGAAGTTTAATAGTGCATTTTACTCGCCATTTCATGCGCTTTTAGATGCCGCTTAGCCCAATACGCTATCTGAAATAGGAGCGACGGAAATTGAACAAATGTGATATATCTTCGCTGAATTCATGAATGAACCATAATATAAAATGATCTAATCGCTTCTCTGTGTGCCCTACCCTAGAAGTTCAATAGTGCATTTTATTCTCCATTTCATGCGCTTTGAGATGCCGCATAGCCCAATACGCTATCTGAAATAGGAGCGACATAGATTGAACAAATGTGATAGAATTTCCGTGAATTCTTATATTAACCTTAATGTAAAATGATCGAATCGGGTCTCTGTTCGCCCTACCCTAGAAGTTTAATAGTGCATTTTATTCGACACTTCATGCGCTTTGAGATGCCGCTTAGCCGAATACGCTATCTGAAATAGGAGCGACGTAAATTGAACAAATGTGATACAATTTCCCTGAAATCTTATATTAAACAAAATATAAAATGATCTAATCGGGTCTCTGATTGCCCTATCATAGAAGTTCAATAGTGCATTTTATTCTCCATTTCATGCGCTTTGAGATGCCGCATAGCCCAATACGCTATCTGAAATAGGAGCGACATAGATTGAACAAATGTGATAGAATTTCCGTGAATTCTTATATTAACCTTAATGTAAAATGCTCTAATCGGGTCTCTGATTGCCCTACCCTAGAAGTTTAATAGTGCATTTTACTCGCCATTTCATGCGCTTTTAGATGCCGCTTAGCCCAATACGCTATCTGAAATATCAGCGACGTAAATTGAACAAATGTGATAGAATTTCGCTGAATTCTTATATTAACCTTAATATAAAATGATCTAATCGGGTCTCTGTTCGCCCTACCCTAGAAGTTTAATAGTGCATTTCTCTCGTCATTTCATGCGCTTTGAGATGCCTCTTAGCCCTATCAGCTATCTGAAATAGGAGCGATGTAAATTGAACGAATGTGATAGAATTTCGCTGAATTCTTTTATTAACCATAATGTAAAATGATCTAATCGGGTCTCTGTTCGTCCTAGCCTAGAAGTTTAATAGTGCATTTTATTCGCCATTTCATGCGCTTTGGGAACCCGCTTAGCCCAATACGTTATCTGGAATAGGAGCGACGAAAATTGAACAAATATGATAGAATTTCGTTGAATTCTTAAATTAACCATAATATACAATGATCTAATCGGGTCTCTGTTCGCCCTAGCTTAGAAGTTTAATAGTGCATTTTACTCGCCCTTCCACGCGCTTTATGATGCCGCCTAGCACAGTACGCTATCTGAAATAGGAGCGACGTAAGTTTAACAAATGTGATAGAATTACGCTGAATTGTTATATTAACCGTAACATAAAATGATCTAATCGGGTTTCTGTTCGCCCTACCCTAGAAGTTTAGTAGTGCATTTCATTCGTCATTTCATGCGCTTTGAGATGCCGCTTAGCCCAATACGCTATCTGTAATAGGTGCGACGTAAATTGAACAAGTGTGATAGAATTTCGCTGAATTCTTATATTAACCATAATATAAAATGATCTAATCGGGTCTCTGTTCGCCCTACCCTAGAAGTTTAATAGTCCATTTCACTCGTCATTTCATGCGCTTTGAGATGCCGCTTAACACAATACGCTATCTGAAATAGGAGCGACGTAAATTGAAGAAATGTGATAGAATTTCCCTGAATCCTTATATTAACCAAAATATAAAATGATCTAATCGGGTCTCTTATTGCCCTATCATAGAAGTTTCATAGTGCATTTTACTCGCCATTCCACGCGCATTAACATGCCGCCTAGCCCAGTACGCTATCTCAAATAGGAACGACGTAAATTGAACAAATGTGATAGAATTTTGCTGAATTCTTAAATTAACCATAATATAAAATGATCTAATCGGGCCTCTGTTTGCCATACCCTAGAAGTTTAATAGTGGATTTTGCTCGCCATTTCATGCGCTTTGAGATGCCGCTTAGCCCAATACGCTATCTGAAATAGGAGCGACGTAAATTGAATAAATGTGATAGAATTTTGCTGAATTCTTAAATTAACCATAACATAAAATGATCTAATCGGGTCTCTGTTTGCCCTACCCTAGAAGTTTAATAGTGCATTTTACTCGCCATTTCATGCGCTTTTAGATGCCGCTTAGCCCAATACGCTATCTGAAATAGGAGCGACGGAAATTGAACAAATGTGATAGATCTTCGCTGAATTCATGAATGAACCATAATATAAAATGATCTAATCGGGTCTCTGTGTGCCCTACCCTAGAAGTTCAATAGTGCATTTTATTCTCCATTTCATGCGCTTTGAGATGCCGCATAGCCCAATACGCTATCTGAAATAGGAGCGACATAGATTGAACAAATGTGATAGAATTTCCGTGAATTCTTATATTAACCTTAATGTAAAATGCTCTAATCGGGTCTCTGATTGCCCTACCCTAGAAGTTTAATAGTGCATTTTACTCGCCATTTCATGCGCTTTTAGATGCCGCTTAGCCCAATACGCTATCTGAAATATCAGCGACGTAAATTGAACAAATGTGATAGAATTTCGCTGAATTCTTATATTAACCTTAATATAAAATGATCTAATCGGGTCTCTGTTCGCCCTACCCTAGAAGTTTAATAGTGCATTTCTCTCGTCATTTCATGCGCTTTGAGATGCCTCTTAGCCCTATCAGCTATCTGAAATAGGAGCGATGTAAATTGAACGAATGTGATAGAATTTCGCTGAATTCTTTTATTAACCATAATGTAAAATGATCTAATCGGGTCTCTGTTCGTCCTAGCCTAGAAGTTTAATAGTGCATTTTATTCGCCATTTCATGCGCTTTGGGAACCCGCTTAGCCCAATACGTTATCTGGAATAGGAGCGACGAAAATTGAACAAATATGATAGAATTTCGTTGAATTCTTAAATTAACCATAATATACAATGATCTAATCGGGTCTCTGTTCGCCCTAGCTTAGAAGTTTAATAGTGCATTTTACTCGCCCTTCCACGCGCTTTATGATGCCGCCTAGCACAGTACGCTATCTGAAATAGGAGCGACGTAAGTTTAACAAATGTGATAGAATTACGCTGAATTGTTATATTAACCGTAACATAAAATGATCTAATCGGGTTTCTGTTCGCCCTACCCTAGAAGTTTAGTAGTGCATTTCATTCGTCATTTCATGCGCTTTGAGATGCCGCTTAGCCCAATACGCTATCTGTAATAGGTGCGACGTAAATTGAACAAGTGTGATAGAATTTCGCTGAATTCTTATATTAACCATAATATAAAATGATCTAATCGGGTCTCTGTTCGCCCTACCCTAGAAGTTTAATAGTCCATTTCACTCGTCATTTCATGCTCTTTGAGATGCCGCTTAGCACAATACGCTATCTGAAATAGGAGCGACGTAAATTGAAGAAATGTGATAGAATTTCCCTGAATCCTTATATTAACCAAAATATAAAATGATCTAATCGGGTCTCTTATTGCCCTATCATAGAAGTTTCATAGTGCATTTTACTCGCCATTCCACGCGCATTAACATGCCGCCTAGCCCAGTACGCTATCTCAAATAGGAACGACGTAAATTGAACAAATGTGATAGAATTTTGCTGAATTCTTAAATTAACCATAATATAAAATGATCTAATCGGGCCTCTGTTTGCCATACCCTAGAAGTTTAATAGTGGATTTTGCTCGCCATTTCATGCGCTTTGAGATGCCGCTTAGCCCAATACGCTATCTGAAATAGGAGCGACGTAAATTGAATAAATGTGATAGAATTTTGCTGAATTCTTAAATTAACCATAACATAAAATGATCTAATCGGGTCTCTGTTTGCCCTACCCTAGAAGTTTAATAGTGCATTTTACTCGCCATTTCATGCGCTTTTAGATGCCGCTTAGCCCAATACGCTATCTGAAATAGGAGCGACGGAAATTGAACAAATGTGATAGAACTTCGCTGAATTCATGAATGAACCATAATATAAAATGATCTAATCGGGTCTCTGTGTGCCCTACCCTAGAAGTTCAATAGTGCATTTTATTCTCCATTTCATGCGCTTTGAGATGCCGCATAGCCCAATACGCTATCTGAAATAGGAGCGACGTAGATTGAACAAATGTGATAGAATTTCCGTGAATTCTTATATTAACCTTAATGTAAAATGATCGAATCGGGTCTCTGTTCGCCCTACCCTAGAAGTTTAATAGTGCATTTTATTCGACACTTCATGCGCTTTGAGATGCCGCTTAGCCGAATACGCTATCTGAAATAGGAGCGACGTAAATTGAACAAATGTGATACAATTTCCCTGAAATCTTATATTAAACAAAATATAAAATGATCTAATCGGGTCTCTGATTGCCCTATCATAGAAGTTTAGTAGTGCATTTTACTCGCCATTCCACGCGCTTTAAGATGCCGCCTAGCCCAGTACGATATCTAAAATAGGAGCGACGTAAGTTGAACAAATGTGATAGAATTTTGCTGAATTCTTAAATTAACCATAATATAAAATGATCTAATCGGGTCTCTGTTTGCCCTACCCTAGAAGTTTAATAGTGCATTTTACTCGCCATTTCATGCGCTTTGAGAAGCCGCATAGCACAATACGCTATCTGAAGTAGGAACGACGTAAATTGAAAAATGTGATAGAATTTCCCTGAATTCTTATATTAACCTTAATGTAAAATGATCTAATCGGGTCTCTGTTCGCCCTACCATAGAAGTCTAATAGTGCATTTCACTCGCCATTTCATGCGCTTTGAGATGCCGCTTAGCCCAATACGCTATCTGAAATAGGAGCGACTTAATTGAACAAATGTGATAGAATTTCGCTGAATTCTTAAATTAATCATAATATAATATGATCTTATCGAGTCTCTGTTTGCCCTACCCTAGAAGTTTAATAGTGCATTTTACTCGCCATTTCATGCGCCTACAGATGCCGCTTAGCCCAATACGCTATCTGAAATAGGAGTGACGTAACTTGAACAAATGTGATCGAATTTCGCTGATTTCTTAAATTAACCATAACATAAAATGATCTAATCGGGTCTCTGTTTGCCCTACCCTAGAAGTTTAATAGTGCATTTCACACGTCACTTCATGCGCTTTGAGATGCCGCTAAGCACAATAAGCTATTTGTAATAGGAGCGACGTAAATTGAACAAATGTGATAGAATTTCGCTGAATTCTTATATTAACCAAAATATAAAATGATCTAATCGGCTCTCTGATTGCCCTATCATAGAAGGCTAATAGTGCATTTTATTCGCTATTCCACGCGCTTTAAGATGCCTGCTAGCCCAGTAGGTTATCTGAAATAGGAGTGACGTAAATTGAACAAATGTGATAGAATTACGCTTAATTCTTATATTAACCGTAATATAAAATGATCTAATCGGGTCTCTCTTTCCCTTACCCTAGAAGTTTAATAGTGCACTCCACTCGTCATTTCATGCGCTTTGAGATGCCGCTTAGCCCAATACGCTAACTGAAATAGGAGCGACGTAAATTTAACAAATGTGACAGAATTTCGGTGAATACTTTTATTAACCATAATGTAAAATGATCTAATCGGGTCTCTGTTCGCCCTAGCCTAGAAGTTTCATAGTGCATTTTATTCGCCGTTTCATGCGCTTTGAGATGCCGCTTGGCCCAATACGCTATCTGAAATATCAGCGACGTAAATTGAACAAATGTGACAGAATTTCGCTGAATTCTTATATTAACCTTAATATAAAATGATCTAATCGGGTCTCTGTTCGCCCTACCCTAGAAGTTTAATAGTGCATTTCTCTCGTCATTTCATGCGCTTTGAGATGCCTCTTAGCCCTATCAGCTATCTGAAATAGGAGCGATGTAAATTGAACGAATGTGATAGAATTTCTCTGAATTCTTAAATTAACCATAATATAAAATGATCTAATCAGGCCTCTGTTTGCCATACCCTAGAAGTTTAATAGTGGATTTAGCTCGCCATTTCATGCGCTTTGAGATGCCGCTTATCCCAATACGCTATCTGAAATAGGAGCGACGTAAATTGAACAAATGTGATAGAATTTTGCAGAATTCTTAAATTAACCATAACATAAAATGATCTAATCGGGTCTCTGTTTGCCCTACCCTAGAAGTTTAATAGTGCATTTTACTCGCCATTTCATGCGCTTTTAGATGCCGCTTAGCCCAATACGCTATCTGAAATAGGAGCGACGTAAATTGAACAAATGTGATAGAACTTCGCTGAATTCATGAATGAACCATAATATAAAATGATGTAATCGGGTCTCTGTTTGCCCTACCCTAGAAGTTTAATAGTGCATTTTACTCGTCATTTCATGCGCTTTGAGATGCCGCTTAGCCCAATACGTTCTCTGAAATAGCAGCGATGTAAATTGGACAAATGTGATAGAATTTCGCTGAATTCTTAAATTAACCATAATATAAAATGATCTAATCGGGTCTCTGATTGCCCTATCATAGAATTTTAATAGTTCATTTTACTTGCCATTCCACGCGCTTTAAGATGCCGCCTAGCCCAGTACGCTATCTGAAATAGGAGCGCCGTAAATTGAACAAATGTGATAGAATTTTGCTGTATTCTTAAATTAACCATAATATAAAATGTTCTAATCGGGTCTCTGTTTGCCCTACCCTAGAAGTTTAATAGTGCATTTTACTCGTCATTTCATACGCTTTGAGATGCCGCTTTGCCCAATACGCTATCTGAAATAGGAGCGACGTAAATTGAACGAATGTGATAGAATTTCGCTGAATTCTTAAATTAACCATAATATAAAGTGATCTAATCGGGTCTCTGTTTGCCCTACCCTAGAAGTTTAATAGTGCATTTTACTCGTCATTTCATGCGCTTTGAGATGCCGCTTAGCCCAATACGTTCTCTGAAATAGCAGCGATGTAAATTGGACAAATGTGATAGAATTTCGCTGAATTCTTAAATTAACCATAATATAGAATGATCTAATCGGGTCTCTGCTTGCCCTACCCTAGAAATTTAATAGTGCATTTTACTCCTCATTTCATGCGCTTTAAGATGCCGCTTAGCCCAATACGCTATCTGAAATAGGAGCGATGTAAATTGAACAAATGTGATAGAATTTTGCTGATTTCTTAAATTAACCATAATATAAAATGATCTAATCGGGTCTCTGTTTGCTCTAACCTAGAAGTTTAATAGTGCATTTTACTCGCCATTTCGTGCGCTTTGAGATGCCGCTTAGCCCAATACGCTATCTGAAATAGGAGCGACGTAAAGTGAACAAATCTGATAGGATTTCGCTGAATTCTTATATTAACCAAAATATAAAATGATCTAATCGGGTCTCTGATTGCCCTATCATAGAAGGCTAATAGTGCATTTTATTCGCTATTCCACGCGCTTTAAGATGCCTGCTAGCCCAGTAGGCTATCTGAAATAGGAGTGACGTCAATTGAACAAATGTGATAGAATTACGCTTAATTCTTATATTAACCGTAATATAAAATGATCTATTCGGGTCTCTCTTTCCCTTACCCTAGAAGTTTAATAGTGCACTTCACTCGTCATTTCATGCGCTTTCAGATGCCGCTTAGCCCAATACGCTAACTGAAATAGGAGCGACGTAAATTTAACAAATGTGACAGAATTTCGGTGAATACTTTTATTAACCATAATGTAAAATGATCTAATCGGGTCTCTGTTCGCCCTAGCCTACAAGTTTCATAGTGCATTTTATTCGCCATTTCATGCGCTTTGAGATGCCGCTTTGCCCAATACGCTATCTGAAATAGGAGCGACGTAAATTGAACGAATGTGATAGAATTTCGCTGAATTCTTAAATTAACCATAATATAAAGTGATGTAATCGGGTCTCTGTTCGTCCTATCCTAGAAGTTCAATAGTGCATTTTATTCGCCATTTCATGCGCTTTGAGAACCCGCTTAGCCCAATACGTTATCTGGAATAGGAGCGACGAAAATTGAACAAATGTGATAGAATTTCGTTGAATTCTTGAATTAACCATAATATACAATGATCTAATCGGGTCTCTGTTCGCCCTAGCTTAGAAGTTTAATAGTGCATTTTACTCGCCCTTCCACGCGCTTTATGATGCCGCCTAGCACAGTACGCTATCTGAAATAGGAGCGACGTAAGTTTAACAAATGTGATAGAATTACGCTGAATTGTTATATTAACCGTAACATAAAATGATCTAATCGGGTTTCTGTTCGCCCTACCCTAGAAGTTTAGTAGTGCATTTCATTCGTCATTTCATGCGCTTTGAGATGCCGCTTTGCCCAATACGCTATCTGTAATAGGTGCGACGTAAATTGAACAAGTGTGATAGAATTTCGCTGAATTCTTATATTAACCATAATATAAAATGATCTAATCGGGTCTCTGTTCGCCCTACCCTAGAAGTTTAATAGTCCATTTCACTCGTCATTTCATGCGCTTTGAGATGCCGCTTAGCCCAATACGCTATCTGAAATAGGAGCGACGTAAATTGAACAAATGTGATAGAATTTTGCTGAATTCTTAAATTAACCATAACATAAAATGCTCTAATCGGGTCTCTGATTGCCCTACCCTAGAAGTTTAATAGTGCATTTTACTCGCCATTTCATGCGCTTTTAGATGCCGCTTAGCCCAATACGCTATCTGAAATATCAGCGACGTAAATTGAACAAATGTGATAGAATTTCGCTGAATTCTTATATTAACCTTAATATAAAATGATCTAATCGGGTCTCTGTTCGCCCTACCCTAGAAGTTTAATAGTGCATTTCTCTCGTCATTTCATGCGCTTTGAGATGCCTCTTAGCCCTATCAGCTATCTGAAATAGGAGCGATGTAAATTGAACGAATGTGATAGAATTTCGCTGAATTCTTTTATTAACCATAATGTAAAATGATCTAATCGGGTCTCTGTTCGTCCTAGCCTAGAAGTTTAATAGTGCATTTTATTCACCATTTCATGCGCTTTGGGAACCCGCTTAGCCCAATACGTTATCTGGAATAGGAGCGACGAAAATTGAACAAATATGATAGAATTTCGTTGAATTCTTAAATTAACCATAATATACAATGATCTAATCGGGTCTCTGTTCGCCCTAGCTTAGAAGTTTAATAGTGCATTTTACTCGCCCTTCCACGCGCTTTATGATGCCGCCTAGCACAGTACGCTATCTGAAATAGGAGCGACGTAAGTTTAACAAATGTGATAGAATTACGCTGAATTGTTATATTAACCGTAACATAAAATGATCTAATCGGGTTTCTGTTCGCCCTACCCTAGAAGTTTAGTAGTGCATTTCATTCGTCATTTCATGCGCTTTGAGATGCCGCTTAGCCCAATACGCTATCTGTAATAGGTGCGACGTAAATTGAACAAGTGTGATAGAATTTCGCTGAATTCTTATATTAACCATAATATAAAATGATCTAATCGGGTCTCTGTTCGCCCTACCCTAGAAGTTTAATAGTCCATTTCACTCGTCATTTCATGCGCTTTGAGATGCCGCTTAACACAATACGCTATCTGAAATAGGAGCGACGTAAATTGAAGAAATGTGATAGAATTTCCCTGAATCCTTATATTAACCAAAATATAAAATGATCTAATCGGGTCTCTTATTGCCCTATCATAGAAGTTTCATAGTGCATTTTACTCGCCATTCCACGCGCATTAACATGCCGCCTAGCCCAGTACGCTATCTCAAATAGGAACGACGTAAATTGAACAAATGTGATAGAATTTTGCTGAATTCTTAAATTAACCATAATATAAAATGATCTAATCGGGCCTCTGTTTGCCATACCCTAGAAGTTTAATAGTGGATTTTGCTCGCCATTTCATGCGCTTTGAGATGCCGCTTAGCCCAATACGCTATCTGAAATAGGAGCGACGTAAATTGAATAAATGTGATAGAATTTTGCTGAATTCTTAAATTAACCATAACATAAAATGATCTAATCGGGTCTCTGTTTGCCCTACCCTAGAAGTTTAATAGTGCATTTTACTCGCCATTTCATGCGCTTTTAGATGCCGCTTAGCCCAATACGCTATCTGAAATAGGAGCGACGGAAATTGAACAAATGTGATAGAACTTCGCTGAATTCATGAATGAACCATAATATAAAATGATCTAATCGGGTCTCTGTGTGCCCTACCCTAGAAGTTCAATAGTGCATTTTATTCTCCATTTCATGCGCTTTGAGATGCCGCATAGCCCAATACGCTATCTGAAATAGGAGCGACATAGATTGAACAAATGTGATAGAATTTCCGTGAATTGTTATATTAACCTTAATGTAAAATGATCGAATCGGGTCTCTGTTCGCCCTACCCTAGAAGTTTAATAGTGCATTTTATTCGACACTTCATGCGCTTTGAGATGCCGCTTAGCCGAATACGCTATCTGAAATAGGAGCGACGTAAATTGAACAAATGTGATACAATTTCCCTGAAATCTTATATTAAACAAAATATAAAATGATCTAATCGGGTCTCTGATTGCCCTATCATAGAAGTTTAGTAGTGCATTTTACTCGCCATTCCACGCGCTTTAAGATGCCGCCTAGCCCAGTACGATATCTAAAATAGGAGCGACGTAAGTTGAACAAATGTGATAGAATTTTGCTGAATTCTTAAATTAACCATAATATAAAATGATCTAATCGGGTCTCTGTTTGCCCTACCCTAGAAGTTTAATAGTGCATTTTACTCGCCATTTCATGCGCTTTGAGAAGCCGCATAGCACAATACGCTATCTGAAGTAGGAACGACGTAAATTGAAAAATGTGATAGAATTTCCCTGAATTCTTATATTAACCTTAATGTAAAATGATCTAATCGGGTCTCTGTTCGCCCTACCATAGAAGTCTAATAGTGCATTTCACTCGCCATTTCATGCGCTTTGAGATGCCGCTTAGCCCAATACGCTATCTGAAATAGGAGCGACTTAATTGAACAAATGTGATAGAATTTCGCTGAATTCTTAAATTAATCATAATATAATATGATCTTATCGAGTCTCTGTTTGCCCTACCCTAGAAGTTTAATAGTGCATTTTACTCGCCATTTCATGCGCCTACAGATGCCGCTTAGCCCAATACGCTATCTGAAATAGGAGTGACGTAACTTGAACAAATGTGATCGAATTTCGCTGATTTCTTAAATTAACCATAACATAAAATGATCTAATCGGGTCTCTGTTTGCCCTACCCTAGAAGTTTAATAGTGCATTTCACACGTCACTTCATGCGCTTTGAGATGCCGCTAAGCACAATAAGCTATTTGTAATAGGAGCGACGTAAATTGAACAAATGTGATAGAATTTCGCTGAATTCTTGTATTAACCAAAATATAAAATGATCTAATCGGCTCTCTGATTGCCCTATCATAGAAGTTTAGTAGTGCATTTTACTCGCCATTCCACGCGCTTTAACATGCCGCCTAGTACAGTACGCTATCTGAAATAGGAGCGACGTAAGTTGAACAAATGTGATAGAATTACGCTGCATTCTTATATTAACCGTACTATAAAATGATCTAATCGGGTCTCTGTTTGCCTTATCCTAGAAGTATAATAGTGCATTTCACTCGTCATTTCATGCGCTCTGAGATGCCGCTTAGCCCAATACGCTATCTGAAATAGGAGCGACGTAAATTGAACAAATGTGATAGAAGTTCCCTGAATTCTTATGTTAACCTTAATGTAAAATGATCTAATCGGGTCTCTGTTCGCCGTAGCCTAGAAGTTTAATAGTGCATTTCACTCGTTATTTCATGCGCTTTGTGATGCCGCTAAGCCCAATAAGCTATCCGAAATAGGAGCGACGTAAATTGAACAAATGTGATAGAATTTCCCTGAAATCTTATATTGAACAAAATATAAAATGATCTAATCGGGTCTCTGGTTGCCCTAGCCTAGAAGTTTAATAGTGCATTTTATTCGACATTTCATGCGCTTTGAGGTGCCGCTTCGCCCAATACGCTATCTGAAATAGGAGCGACGTAAATTGAACAAATGTGATAGAATTTCGCTGAATTCTTAAATTAACCATAATATAAAATGATCTAATCGGGTCTCTTTTTTCCCTAACCCTAGAAGTTTCATAGTGCATTTTACTCGCCATTTCATGCGCTTTGAGATGCCGCTTAGCCCAATAAGCTATCAGAAATAGGAGCGACGTAAATTGAACAAATGTAATTGAAGTTCGCTGAATTCTTAAATTAACCATAATATAAAATGATCTTATCGATTCTCTGTTTACCCTACCCTAAAAGCTTAATAGTGCATTTTACTCGCCATTTCATGCGCTTTGAGATGCCGCTTAGCCGAATACGCTAACTGAAATAGGAGTGACGTGAATTGAACAAATGTGATAGAATTTTGCTGAATTCTTCAATTATCCATAATATAAAATGATCTAATCGGGTCTCTGTTCGCCCTACCATAGAAGTCTAATAGTGCATTTCACTCGCCATTCCACGCACTTTAAGATGCCACCGAGCACAGTACGCTATCTGGAATAGGAACGACGTAAATTGAACAAATGTGATAGAATTTTGCTGAATTCTTAAATTAACCATAATATAATATGATCTTATCGGGTCTCTGTTTGCCCTACCCTAGAAGTTTAATAGTGCATTTTACTCGCCATTTCATGCGCCTTCAGATGCCGCTTAGCCCAATACGCTATCTGAAATAGGAGTGACGTAACTTGAACAAATATGATCGAATTTCGCTGATTTCTTAAATTAACCATAATATAAAATGATCTAATCGGGTCTCTGGTGCCCTACCCTAGAAGTTTAATAGTGCATTTCACTCGTCACTTCATGCGCTTTGAGATGCCGCTAAGCACAATAAGCTATTTGTAATAGGAGCGACGTAAATTGAACAAATGTGATAGAATTTCGCTGAATTCTTATATTAACCAAAATATAAAATGATCTAATCGGGTCTCTGTTTGCCTTATCCTAGAAGTATAATAGTGCATTTCAGTCGTCATTTCATGCGCTTTGAGATGCCGCTTAGCCCAATACGCTATCTGAAATAGGGGCGACGTAAATTGAACAAATGTGATAGAATTTCGCTGAATTCTTAAATTAACCATAATGTAAAATGATCTAATCGGGTCTCTGTTCGCCGTAGCCTAGAAGTTTAATAGTGCATTTTACTCGCCATTTCATGCGCTTTGAGATGCCGCTTAGCCCAAAACGCTATCTGAAATAGGAGCGACGTAAGTTGAACAAATGTGATAGAATTTCGCTGAATTCTTTTATTAACCATAATGTAAAATGATCTGATCGGGTCTCTGTTCGCCCTACCCTAGAAGTTTCATAGTGCATTTCACTCGTCACTTCATGCGCTTTGAGATGCCGCAAAGCCCAATACGCTATCTGAAATAGGAGCGACGTAAATTGAACAAATGTGATAGAATTTCCCTGAATTCTTATATTAACTTTATTGTAAAATGATCTAATCGGGCCTCTGTTCGCCCTACCATAGAAGTCTAATAGTGCATTTCACTCGTCATTTCATGCGCTTTGAGATGCCGCTTAGCCCAATACGCTATCTGAAATAGCAGCGACGTAAATTGAAGAAATGTGATAGAATTTCGCTGAATTCTTAAATTAATCATAATATAAAATGATCTAATCGGGTCTCTGTTTGCCCTACCCTAGAAGTTTAATAGTGCATTTCACTCGTCATTTCATGCGCTTTGAGATGCCGTTAGCCCAATAAGGTATCTGAAATAGGAGCGACGTAAATTGAACAAATGTGATAGAATTTCCCTGAATTCTTATATTAACCTTCATGTAAAATGATCTCATCGGGTCTCTGTTCGCCCTACCATAGAAGTCTAATAGTGCATTTCACTCGTCATTTCATGCGCTTTGAGATGCCGCTTAGCCCATTACGCTATCTGAAATAGGAGCGACGTAAATTGAACAAATGTGATACAATTTCGCTGAATTCTTATATTAACCAAAATATAAAATGATCTAATCAGGTCTCTGATTGCCCTATCATAGAAGTTTAATAGTGCATTTTACTCGCCATTCCACGCGCTTTAAGATGCCGCCTAGCCCAGTACGCTATCTGAAATAGGAGCGATGTAAATTGAACAAATGTGATAGAATTTTGCTGAATTCTTAAATTAACCATAATATAATATGATCTAATCGGGTCTCTGTTTGCCCAACCCTAGAAGTTTAATTTGTGCATTTTACTCGCCATTCCATGCGCTTTAAGATGCCGCCTAGCCCAGTACGCTATCTGAAATAGGAACGACGTAAATTGAACAAATGTGATAGAATATTGCTGAATTCTTAAATTAACCATAATATAAAAAGATCTAATCGGGTCTCTGTTTGCCCTACCCTAGACGTTTAACAGTGCATTTCACTCGTCATTTCATGCGCTCTGAGATGCCGCTTAGCCCAATACGCTATCTGAAATAGGAGCGACGTAAATTGAACAAATGTGATAGAATTTCGCTGAATTCTTAAATTAACCATAATGTAAAATGATCTAATCGGGTCTCTGTTCGCCGTAGCCTAGAAGTTTAATAGTGCATTTCACTCGTTATTTCATGCGCTTTGTGATGCCGCTAAGCCCAATAAGCTATCCGAAATAGGAGTGACGTAAATTGAACGAATGTGATAGAATTCCGCTGAATTCTTTTATTAACCATAATGTAAAATGATCTAATCGGGTCTCTGTTCGCCCTAGCCTAGAAGTTTAATAGTCCATTGTATTCGCCATTTCATGCGCTTTGAGATGCCTTGTCGCCCAATACGCTATCTGAAATAGGAGCGACGTAAATTGAACAAATGTGATAGAATTTCCCTGAAATCTTATATTGAACAAAATATAAAATGATCTAATCGGGTCTCTGATTGCCCTATCATAGAAGTTTAGTAGTGAATTTTACTAGCAAGTCCACGCGCTTTAAGATGCCGCCTGGCCCAGTACGCTATCTGAAATAGGAGCGACGTAAGTCGAACAAATGTGATAGAATTACGCTGAATTCTTATATTAACCGTAATATAAAATGATCTAATCGGGTCTCTGTTTGCCTTATCCTAGAAGTTTAATAGTCCATTTTACTCGCCATGTCATGCGCTTTGAGATGCCGCTTAGCCCAATACGCTACCTGAAATAGGAGCGACGTAAATTGAACAAATGTGAGAGAATTTCGCTGAATTCTTTTATTAACCATAATGTAAAATGATCTAATCGGGTCTCTGTTCGGCCTAGCCTAGAAGCTTAATAGTGCATTGTATTCGCCATTTCATGCGCTTTGAGATGCCGCGTAGCCCAATACGCTATCTGAAATAGGAGCGACGTAAATTGAACAAATGTGATAGAATTTCCCTGAAATCTTATATTGAACAAAATATAAAATGATCTAATCGACTCTGATTGCCCTATCATAGAAGTTTAGTAGTGCATTCTACTAGCAAGTCCACGCGCTTTAAGATGCCGCCCAGCCCAGTACACTATCTGAAATAGGAGCGACGTAAGTTGAACAAATGTGATAGAATTACGCTGAATTCTTATATTAACCATAATATAAACTGATCTAATCGGGTCTCTGTTTGCCTTATCCTAGATGTTTAATAGCGCATTTTACTCGCCATTTCATGCGGTTTGAGATGCCGCTTAGCCCAATACGCTATCTGAAATAGGAGCGACGTAAATTGAACAAATGTGATAGAATTTCCGTGAATCCTTATATTAACCTTAATGTAAAATGATCTAATCGGGTCTCTGTTCGCCCTCCCATAGAAGTCTAATGGTGCATTTTACTCGCCATTTCATGCGCTTTGATATGCCGCTTAGCCCAAAACGCTATCTGAAATACGAGCGACGTAAGTTGAACAAATGTGATAGAATTTCGCTGAATTCTTTTATTAACCATAATGTAAAATGATCTAATCGGGTCTCTGTTTGCCCTACCCTAGAAGTTTAATAGTGCATTTCACTCGTCATTTCATGCGCTTTGAGATGCCGCTAAGTTCAATAAGCTATCTGAAATAGGAGCGACGTAAATTGAACAAATGTGATAGAATTTCGCTGAATTCTTATATTAACCGTAATATAAAATGATCTAATCGGGTCTCTGTTTGCCTTATCCTAGAAGTTTAATAGTGCATTATACTCGCCATTTCATGCGCTTTGCGATGCCGCTTAGCCCAATACGCTATCTGAAATAGGAGCGACGTAAACTGAATAAATGTGATAGAATTTCGCTTAATTCTTAAATTAACCATAATATCAAATAATTTAATCGGGTGTTTGTTTGCCCTAGCCTAGAAGTTTAATAGTGCATTTAACTCGCCATTTCATGCGCTTTCAGATGCCGCTTAGCCCAATACGCTATCTGAAGTAGGAGCGACGTAAATTGAACAAATGTGATAGAATTTCGCTGAATTCTTATATTAACCAAAATATAAAATGATCTAATCGGGTCTCTGATTGCCCTATCATAGAAGTTTAGTAGTGCATTTTACTCGCCATTCCACGCGCTTTAAGATGCCGCCTAGCCCAGTACGCTATCTGAAATAGGAGCGACGTAAATTGAACAAATGTGATAGAATTTTGCTGAATTCTTAAATTAACCATAATATAAAATGATCTAATCGGGTCTCTGTTTGCCCTACCCTAGAAGTTTAATAGTGCATTTCACTCGTCACTTCATGCGCTTTGAGATGCCGCTAAGCACAATAAGCTACTTGTAATAGGAGCGACGTAAATTGAACAAATGTGATAGAATTTCGCTGAATTCTTATATTAACCAAAATATAAAATGATCTAATCGGCTCTCTGATTGCCCTATCATAGAAGTTTAGTAATGCATTTTACTCGCCATTCCACGCGCTTTAACATGCCGCCTAGTCCAGTACGCTATCTGAAATAGGAGCGACGTAAGTTGAACAAATGTGATAGAATTACGCTGAATTCTTATATTAACCGTACTATAAAATGATCTAATCGGGTCTCTGTTTGCCTTATCCTAGAAGCATAATAGTGCATTTCACTCGTCATTTCATGCGCTTTGAGATGCCGCTTAGCCCAATACGCTATCTGAAATAGGAGCGACGTAAATTCAACAAATGTGATAGAATCTTGCTGAATTCTTAAATTAACCATAATATAAAAAGATCTAATCGGGTCTCTGTTTGCCCTACCCTAGACGTTTAACAGTGCATTTCACTCGTCATTTCATGCGCTCTGAGATGCCGCTTAGCCCAATACGCTATCTGAAATAGGAGCGACGTAAATTGAACAAATGTGATAGAATTTCGCTGAATTCTTAAATTAACCATAATGTAAAATGATCTAATCGGGTCTCTGTTCGCCGTAGCCTAGAAGTTTAATAGTGCATTTCACTCGTTATTTCATGCGCTTTGTGATGCCGCTAAGCCCAATAAGCTATCCGAAATAGGAGTGACGTAAATTGAACGAATGTGATAGAATTCCGCTGAATTCTTTTATTAACCATAATGTAAAATGATCTAATCGGGTCTCTGTTCGCCCTAGCCTAGAAGTTTAATAGTCCATTGGATTCGCCATTTCATGCGCTTTGAGATGCCTTGTCGCCCAATACGCTATCTGAAATAGGAGCGACGTAAATTGAACAAATGTGATAGAATTTCCCTGAAATCTTATATTGAACAAAATATAAAATGATCTAATCGGGTCTCTGATTGCCCTATCATAGAAGTTTAGTAGTGCATTTTACTAGCAAGTCCACGCGCTTTAAGATGCCGCCTGGCCCAGTACGCTATCTGAAATAGGAGCGACGTAAGTCGAACAAATGTGATAGAATTACGCTGAATTCTTATATTAACCGTAATATAAAATGATCTAATCGGGTCTCTGTTTGCCTTATCCTAGAAGTTTAATAGTCCATTTTACTCGCCATGTCATGCGCTTTGAGATGCCGCTTAGCCCAATACGCTACCTGAAATAGGAGCGACGTAAATTGAACAAATGTGAGAGAATTTCGCTGAATTCTTTTATTAACCATAATGTAAAATGATCTAATCGGGTCTCTGTTCGGCCTAGCCTAGAAGCTTAATAGTGCATTGTATTCGCCATTTCATGCGCTTTGAGATGCCGCGTAGCCCAATACGCTATCTGAAATAGGAGCGACGTAAATTGAACAAATGTGATAGAATTTCCCTGAAATCTTATATTGAACAAAATATAAAATGATCTAATCGACTCTGATTGCCCTATCATAGAAGTTTAGTAGTGCATTCTACTAGCAAGTCCACGCGCTTTAAGATGCCGCCTAGCCCAGTACACTATCTGAAATAGGAGCGACGTAAGTTGAACAAATGTGATAGAATTACGCTGAATTCTTATATTAACCGTAATATAAAATGATCTAATCGGGTCTCTGTTTGCCTTATCCTAGATGTTTAATAGCGCATTTTACTCGCCATTTCATGCGGTTTGAGATGCCGCTTAGCCCAATACGCTATCTGAAATAGGAGCGACGTAAATTGAACAAATGTGATAGAATTTCCGTGAATCCTTATATTAACCTTAATGTAAAATGATCTAATCGGGTCTCTGTTCGCCCTCCCATAGAAGTCTAATGGTGCATTTTACTCGCCATTTCATGCGCTTTGATATGCCGCTTAGCCCAAAACGCTATCTGAAATACGAGCGACGTAAGTTGAACAAATGTGATAGAATTTCGCTGAATTCTTTTATTAACCATAATGTAAAATGATCTAATCGGGTCTCTGTTTGCCCTACCCTAGAAGTTTAATAGTGCATTTCACTCGTCATTTCATGCGCTTTGAGATGCCGCTAAGTTCAATAAGCTATCTGAAATAGGAGCGACGTAAATTGAACAAATGTGATAGAATTTCGCTGAATTCTTATATTAACCGTAATATAAAATGATCTAATCGGGTCTCTGTTTGCCTTATCCTAGAAGTTTAATAGTGCATTATACTCGCCATTTCATGCGCTTTGCGATGCCGCTTAGCCCAATACGCTATCTGAAATAGGAGCGACGTAAACTGAATAAATGTGATAGAATTTCGCTTAATTCTTAAATTAACCATAATATCAAATAATTTAATCGGGTCTCTGTTCGCCCTCCCATAGAAGTCTAATGGTGCATTTTACTCGCCATTTCATGCGCTTTGAGATGCCGCTTAGCCCAATACGCTATCTGAAATAGGAGCGACGTAAATTGAACAAATGTGATAGAATTTTGCTGAATTCTTAAATTAACCATAACATAAAATGCTCTAATCGGGTCTCTGATTGCCCTACCCTAGAAGTTTAATAGTGCATTTTACTCGCCATTTCATGCGCTTTTAGATGCCGCTTAGCCCAATACGCTATCTGAAATATCAGCGACGTAAATTGAACAAATGTGATAGAATTTCGCTGAATTCTTATATTAACCTTAATATAAAATGATCTAATCGGGTCTCTGTTCGCCCTACCCTAGAAGTTTAATAGTGCATTTCTCTCGTCATTTCATGCGCTTTGAGATGCCTCTTAGCCCTATCAGCTATCTGAAATAGGAGCGATGTAAATTGAACGAATGTGATAGAATTTCGCTGAATTCTTTTATTAACCATAATGTAAAATGATCTAATCGGGTCTCTGTTCGTCCTAGCCTAGAAGTTTAATAGTGCATTTTATTCGCCATTTCATGCGCTTTGGGAACCCGCTTAGCCCAATACGTTATCTGGAATAGGAGCGACGAAAATTGAACAAATATGATAGAATTTCGTTGAATTCTTAAATTAACCATAATATACAATGATCTAATCGGGTCTCTGTTCGCCCTAGCTTAGAAGTTTAATAGTGGATTTTACTCGCCCTTCCACGCGCTTTATGATGCCGCCTAGCACAGTACGCTATCTGAAATAGGAGCGACGTAAGTTTAACAAATGTGATAGAATTACGCTGAATTGTTATATTAACCGTAACATAAAATGATCTAATCGGGTTTCTGTTCGCCCTACCCTAGAAGTTTAGTAGTGCATTTCATTCGTCATTTCATGCGCTTTGAGATGCCGCTTAGCCCAATACGCTATCTGTAATAGGTGCGACGTAAATTGAACAAGTGTGATAGAATTTCGCTGAATTCTTATATTAACCATAATATAAAATGATCTAATCGGGTCTCTGTTCGCCCTACCCTAGAAGTTTAATAGTCCATTTCACTCGTCATTTCATGCGCTTTGAGATGCCGCTTAGCACAATACGCTATCTGAAATAGGAGCGACGTAAATTGAAGAAATGTGATAGAATTTCCCTGAATCCTTATATTAACCAAAATATAAAATGATCTAATCGGGTCTCTTATTGCCCTATCATAGAAGTTTCATAGTGCATTTTACTCGCCATTCCACGCGCATTAACATGCCGCCTAGCCCAGTACGCTATCTCAAATAGGAACGACGTAAATTGAACAAATGTGATAGAATTTTGCTGAATTCTTAAATTAACCATAATATAAAATGATCTAATCGGGCCTCTGTTTGCCATACCCTAGAAGTTTAATAGTGGATTTTGCTCGCCATTTCATGCGCTTTGAGATGCCGCTTAGCCCAATACGCTATCTGAAATAGGAGCGACGTAAATTGAATAAATGTGATAGAATTTTGCTGAATTCTTAAATTAACCATAACATAAAATGATCTAATCGGGTCTCTGTTTGCCCTACCCTAGAAGTTTAATAGTGCATTTTACTCGCCATTTCATGCGCTTTTAGATGCCGCTTAGCCCAATACGCTATCTGAAATAGGAGCGACGGAAATTGAACAAATGTGATAGAACTTCGCTGAATTCATGAATGAACCATAATATAAAATGATCTAATCGGGTCTCTGTGTGCCCTACCCTAGAAGTTCAATAGTGCATTTTATTCTCCATTTCATGCGCTTTGAGATGCCGCATAGCCCAATACGCTATCTGAAATACGAGCGACATAGATTGAACAAATGTGATAGAATTTCCGTGAATTCTTATATTAACCTTAATGTAAAATGATCGAATCGGGTCTCTGTTCGCCCTACCCTAGAAGTTTAATAGTGCATTTTATTCGACACTTCATGCGCTTTGAGATGCCGCTTAGCCGAATACGCTATCTGAAATAGGAGCGACGTAAATTGAACAAATGTGATACAATTTCCCTGAAATCTTATATTAAACAAAATATAAAATGATCTAATCGGGTCTCTGATTGCCCTATCATAGAAGTTTAGTAGTGCATTTTACTCGCCATTCCACGCGCTTTAAGATGCCGCCTAGCCCAGTACGATATCTAAAATAGGAGCGACGTAAGTTGAACAAATGTGATAGAATTTTGCTGAATTCTTAAATTAACCATAATATAAAATGATCTAATCGGGTCTCTGTTTGCCCTACCCTAGAAGTTTAATAGTGCATTTTACTCGCCATTTCATGCGCTTTGAGAAGCCGCATAGCACAATACGCTATCTGAAGTAGGAACGACGTAAATTGAAAAATGTGATAGAATTTCCCTGAATTCTTATATTAACCTTAATGTAAAATGATCTAATCGGGTCTCTGTTCGCCCTACCATAGAAGTCTAATAGTGCATTTCACTCGCCATTTCATGCGCTTTGAGATGCCGCTTAGCCCAATACGCTATCTGAAATAGGAGCGACGTAAGTTGAACAAATGTGATAGAATTACGCTGCATTCTTATATTAACCGTACTATAAAATGATCTAATCGGGTCTCTGTTTGCCTTATCCTAGAAGTATAATAGTGCATTTCACTCGTCATTTCATGCGCTCTGAGATGCCGCTTAGCCCAATACGCTATCTGAAATAGGAGCGACGTAAATTGAACAAATGTGATAGAAGTTCCCTGAATTCTTATGTTAACCTTAATGTAAAATGATCTAATCGGGTCTCTGTTCGCCGTAGCCTAGAAGTTTAATAGTGCATTTCACTCGTTATTTCATGCGCTTTGTGATGCCGCTAAGCCCAATAAGCTATCCGAAATAGGAGCGACGTAAATTGAACAAATGTGATAGAATTTCCCTGAAATCTTATATTGAACAAAATATAAAATGATCTAATCGGGTCTCTGGTTGCCCTAGCCTAGAAGTTTAATAGTGCATTTTATTCGACATTTCATGCGCTTTGAGGTGCCGCTTCGCCCAATACGCTATCTGAAATAGGAGCGACGTAAATTGAACAAATGTGATAGAATTTCGCTGAATTCTTAAATTAACCATAATATAAAATGATCTAATCGGGTCTCTTTTTTCCCTAACCCTAGAAGTTTCATAGTGCATTTTACTCGCCATTTCATGCGCTTTGAGATGCCGCTTAGCCCAAAACGCTATCTGAAATAGGAGCGACGTAAGTTGAACAAATGTGATAGAATTTCGCTGAATTCTTTTATTAACCATAACGTAAAATGATCTAATCGGGTCTCTGTTTGCCCTACCCTAGAAGTTTAATAGTGCATTTCACTCGTCATTTCATGCACTTTGAGATGACGCTAAGCCCAATAAGCTATCAGAAATAGGAGCGACGTAAATTGAACAAATGTAATTGAAGTTCGCTGAATTCTTAAATTAACCATAATATAAAATGATCTTATCGATTCTCTGTTTACCCTACCCTAAAAGCTTAATAGTGCATTTTACTCGCCATTTCATGCGCTTTGAGATGCCGCTTAGCCGAATACGCTAACTGAAATAGGAGTGACGTGAATTGAACAAATGTGATAGAATTTTGCTGAATTCTTAAATTAACCATAATATAAAATGATCTAATCGGGTCTCTGTTTGCCCTACGCTAGAAGTTTAATAGTGCATTTTACTCGCCATTTCATGCGCTTTGAGATGCCGCTTAGCTCAATACTCTATCTGAAATAGGAGAGACGTAAGTTGAACGAATGTGATAGAATTTCGCTGAATTCTTTTATTAACCATAATGTAAAATGATCTGATCGGGTCTCTGTTCGCCCTACCCTGTAAGTTTCATAGTGCATTTCACTCGTCACTTCATGCGCTTTGAGATGCCGCAAAGCCCAATACGCTCTCTGGAATAGGAGCGACGTAAGTTGAACAAATGTGATAGAATTTTGCAGAATTCTTATATTAACCAAAATATAAAATGATGTAATCGGGTCTGTGTTCGCCCTAGCCTACAAGTTTAATAGTTCATTTTAGTCGCCATTTCATGCGCTTTGAGATGCCGCTTAGCCCAATACGCTATCTGAAATAGGAGCGACGTAAATTGAACAAATGTGATAGAATTTCCCTGAAATCATATATTAAACAAAATATAAAATGATCTAATCGGGTCTCTGTTCGCCCTACCATAGAAGTCTAATAGTGCATTTCACTCGCCATTCCACGCACTTTAAGATGCCGCCGAGCCCAGTACGCTATCTGGAATAGGAACGACGTAAATTGAACAAATGTGATAGAATTTTGCTGAATTCTTAAATTAACCATAATATAATATGATCTTATCGGGTCTCTGTTTGCCCTACCCTAGAAGTTTAATAGTGCATTTTACTCGCCATTTCATGCGCCTTCAGATGCCGCTTAGCCCAATACGCTATCTGAAATAGGAGTGACGTAACTTGAACAAATATGATCGAATTTCGCTGATTTCTTAAATTAACCATAATATAAAATGATCTAATCGGGTCTCTGGTGCCCTACCCTAGAAGTTTAATAGTGCATTTCACTCGTCACTTCATGCGCTTTGAGATGCCGCTAAGCACAATAAGCTATTTGTAATAGGAGCGACGTAAATTGAACAAATGTGATAGAATTTCGCTGAATTCTTATATTAACCAAAATATAAAATGATCTAATCGGGTCTCTGTTTGCCTTATCCTAGAAGTATAATAGTGCATTTCAGTCGTCATTTCATGCGCTTTGAGATGCCGCTTAGCCCAATACGCTATCTGAAATAGGGGCGACGTAAATTGAACAAATGTGATAGAATTTCGCTGAATTCTTAAATTAACCATAATGTAAAATGATCTAATCGGGTCTCTGTTCGCCGTAGCCTAGAAGTTTAATAGTGCATTTTACTCGCCATTTCATGCGCTTTGAGATGCCGCTTAGCCCAAAACGCTATCTGAAATAGGAGCGACGTAAGTTGAACAAATGTGATAGAATTTCGTTGAATTCTTTTATTAACCATAATGTAAAATGATCTGATCGGGTCTCTGTTCGCCCTACCCTAGAAGTTTCATAGTGCATTTCACTCGTCACTTCATGCGCTTTGAGATGCCGCAAAGCCCAATACGCTATCTGAAATAGGAGCGACGTAAATTGAACAAATGTGATAGAATTTCCCTGAATTCTTATATTAACTTTATTGTAAAATGATCTAATCGGGCCTCTGTTCGCCCTACCATAGAAGTCTAATAGTGCATTTCACTCGTCATTTCATGCGCTTTGAGATGCCGCTTAGCCCAATACGCTATCTGAAATAGCAGCGACGTAAATTGAAGAAATGTGATAGAATTTCGCTGAATTCTTATATTAACCAAAATATAAAATGATTTAATCGGGTCTCTGATTCCCTATCATAGATGTTTAATAGTGCATTTTACTCGCCATTCCACGAGCTTTAAGATGCCGCATAGCCCAGTACGCTATCTGAAATAGGAGCGACGTAAATTGAACAAATGTGATAGAATTTTGCTGACTTCTTAAATTAATCATAATATAAAATGATCTAATCGGGTCTCTGTTTGCCCTACCCTAGAAGTTTAATAGTGCATTTCACTCGTCATTTCATGCGCTTTGAGATGCCGTTAGCCCAATAAGGTATCTGAAATAGGAGCGACGTAAATTGAACAAATGTGATAGAATTTCCCTGAATTCTTATATTAACCTTCATGTAAAATGATCTCATCGGGTCTCTGTTCGCCCTACCATAGAAGTCTAATAGTGCATTTCACTCGTCATTTCATGCGCTTTGAGATGCCGCTTAGCCCATTACGCTATCTGAAATAGGAGCGACGTAAATTGAACAAATGTGATACAATTTCGCTGAATTCTTATATTAACCAAAATATAAAATGATCTAATCAGGTCTCTGATTGCCCTATCATAGAAGTTTAATAGTGCATTTTACTCGCCATTCCACGCGCTTTAAGATGCCGCCTAGCCCAGTACGCTATCTGAAATAGGGGCGATGTAAATTGAACAAATGTGATAGAATTTTGCTGAATTCTTAAATTAACCATAATATAATATGATCTAATCGGGTCTCTGTTTGCCCAACCCTAGAAGTTTAATTTGTGCATTTTACTCGCCATTCCATGCGCTTTAAGATGCCGCCTAGCCCAGTACGCTATCTGAAATAGGAACGACGTAAATTGAACAAATGTGATAGAATATTGCTGAATTCTTAAATTAACCATAATATAAAAAGATCTAATCGGGTCTCTGTTTGCCCTACCCTAGACGTTTAACAGTGCATTTCACTCGTCATTTCATGCGCTCTGAGATGCCGCTTAGCCCAATACGCTATCTGAAATAGGAGCGACGTAAATTGAACAAATGTGATAGAATTTCGCTGAATTCTTAAATTAACCATAATGTAAAATGATCTAATCGGGTCTCTGTTCGCCGTAGCCTAGAAGTTTAATAGTGCATTTCACTCGTTATTTCATGCGCTTTGTGATGCCGCTAAGCCCAATAAGCTATCCGAAATAGGAGTGACGTAAATTGAACGAATGTGATAGAGTTCCGCTGAATTCTTTTATTAACCATAATGTAAAATGATCTAATCGGGTCTCTGTTCGCCCTAGCCTAGAAGTTTAATAGTCCATTGTATTCGCCATTTCATGCGCTTTGAGATGCCTTGTCGCCCAATACGCTATCTGAAATAGGAGCGACGTAAATTGAACAAATGTGATAGAATTTCCCTGAAATCTTATATTGAACAAAATATAAAATGGTCTAATCGGGTCTCTGATTGCCCTATCATAGAAGTTTAGTAGTGCATTTTACTAGCAAGTCCACGCGCTTTAAGATGCCGCCTGGCCCAGTACGCTATCTGAAATAGGAGCGACGTAAGTCGAACAAATGTGATAGAATTACGCTGAATTCTTATATTAACCGTAATATAAAATGATCTAATCGGGTCTCTGTTTGCCTTATCCTAGAAGTTTAATAGTCCATTTTACTCGCCATGTCATGCGCTTTGAGATGCCGCTTAGCCCAATACGCTACCTGAAATAGGAGCGACGTAAATTGAACAAATGTGAGAGAATTTCGCTGAATTCTTTTATTAACCATAATGTAAAATGATCTAATCGGGTCTCTGTTCGGCCTAGCCTAGAAGCTTAATAGTGCATTGTATTCGCCATTTCATGCGCTTTGAGATGCCGCGTAGCCCAATACGCTATCTGAAATAGGAGCGACGTAAATTGAACAAATGTGATAGAATTACGCTGAATTCTTATATTAACCGTAATATAAAATGATCTAATCGGGTCTCTGTTTGCCTTATCGTAGATGTTTAATAGCGCATTTTACTCGCCATTTCATGCGGTTTGAGATGCCGCTTAGCCCAATACGCTATCTGAAATAGGAGCGACGTAAATTGAACAAATGTGATAGAATTTCCGTGAATCCTTATATTAACCTTAATGTAAAATGATCTAATCGGGTCTCTGTTCGCCCTCCCATAGAAGTCTAATGGTGCATTTTACTCGCCATTTCATGCGCTTTGATATGCCGCTTAGCCCAAAACGCTATCTGAAATACGAGCGACGTAAGTTGAACAAATGTGATAGAATTTCGCTGAATTCTTTTATTAACCATAATGTAAAATGATCTAATCGGGTCTCTGTTTGCCCTACCCTAGAAGTTTAATAGTGCATTTCACTCGTCATTTCATGCGCTTTGAGATGCCGCTAAGTTCAATAAGCTATCTGAAATAGGAGCGACGTAAATTGAACAAATGTGATAGAATTTCGCTGAATTCTTATATTAACCGTAATATAAAATGATCTAATCGGGTCTCCGTTTGCCTTATCCTAGAAGTTTAATAGTGCATTATACTCGCCATTTCATGCGCTTTGCGATGCCGCTTAGCCCAATACGCTTTCTGAAATAGGAGCGACGTAAACTGAATAAATGTGATAGAATTTCGCTTAATTCTTAAATTAACCATAATATCAAATAATTTAATCGGGTGTTTGTTTGCCCTAGCCTAGAAGTTTAATAGTGCATTTAACTCGCCATTTCATGCGCTTTCAGATGCCGCTTAGCCCAATACGCTATCTGAAGTAGGAGCGACGTAAATTGAACAAATGTGATAGAATTTCGCTGAATTCTTATATTAACCAAAATATAAAATGATCTAATCGGGTCTCTGATTGCCCTATCATAGAAGTTTAGTAGTGCATTTTACTCGCCATTCCACGCGCTTTAAGATGCCGCCTAGCCCAGTACGCTATCTGAAATAGGAGCGACGTAAATTGAACAAATGTGATAGAATTTTGCTGAATTCTTAAATTAACCATAATATAAAATGATCTAATCGGGTCTCTGTTTGCCCTACCCTAGAAGTTTAATAGTGCATTTCACTCGTCACTTCATGCGCTTTGAGATGCCGCTAAGCACAATAAGCTACTTGTAATAGGAGCGACGTAAATTGAACAAATGTGATAGAATTTCGCTGAATTCTTATATTAACCAAAATATAAAATGATCTAATCGGCTCTCTGATTGCCCTATCATAGAAGTTTAGTAATGCATTTTACTCGCCATTCCACGCGCTTTAACATGCCGCCTAGTCCAGTACGCTATCTGAAATAGGAGCGACGTAAGTTGAACAAATGTGATAGAATTACGCTGAATTCTTATATTAACCGTACTATAAAATGATCTAATCGGGTCTCTGTTTGCCTTATCCTAGAAGCATAATAGTGCATTTCACTCGTCATTTCATGCGCTTTGAGATGCCGCTTAGCCCAATACGCTATCTGAAATAGGAGCGACGTAAATTGAACAAATGTGATAGAATTTTGCTGACTTCTTAAATTAATCATAATATAAAATGATCTAATCGGGTCTCTGTTTGCGCTACCCTAGAAGTTTAATAGTGCGTTTTACTCGCCATTTCATGCGCTTTGAGATGCCGCTTCGCCCAATACGCTATCTGAAATATCACCGACGTAAATTGAACAAATGTGACAGAATTTCGCTGAATTCTTATATTAACCTTAATGTAAAATGATCTAATCGGGTCTCTGTTCGCCCTACCCTAGAAGTTTAATATTGCATTTCACTCGTCATTTCATGCGCTTTGAGATGCCGCTTAGCCCATTACGCTATCTGAAATAGGAGCGACGTAAATTGAACAAATGTGATAGAATCTTGCTGAATTCTTAAATTAACCATAATATAAAATGATCTAATCGGGTCTCGGTTTCCCTACCCTAGAAGTTTAATAGTGCATTTTACTCGCCATTTCGTGCGCTTTAAGATGCCGCTTAGTCCAATATGCTATCTGAAATAGGAGCGACGTAAATTGGACAAATGTGATAGAATCTTGCTGAATTCTTAAATTAACCATAACATAAAATGATCTAATCGGGTCTCTGTTTGCCCTACCCTAGAAGTTTAATAGTGCATTTTACTCGCCATTTCATGCGCTTTGAGATGCCGCTTAGCCCAATACGCTATCTGAAATAGGAGCGACGTAAATTGAACAAATGTGATAGAATTTCGCTGAATTCATATATTAAACAAAATATAAGATGATCTAATCGGGTCTCTGATTGCCCTATCATAGAAGTTTAGTAGTGCATTTTACTCGCCCTTCCACGCGCTTTAAGATGCCGCCTAGCCCAGTACGCTGTCTGAAATAGGAGCGACGTAAGTTGAACAAATGTGATAGAATTACACTGAATTCTTGTATTAACCAAAATATAAAATGACCTAATCGGGTCTCTGTTTGCTCTATCATAGAAGTTTAATAGTCTATTTCACTCGTCATTTCATGCGCTTTGAGATGCCGCTTAGCCCAATAAGCTATCTGAAATAGGAGCGACGTAAATTGAACAAATGTGATAGAATTTCCCTGAATTCTTATATTAACCAAAATATAAAATGATCTAGTCGGGTCTCTGATTGCCCTATCATAGAATTTTAGTGGAGCATTTTGCTCGCCATTCCATGCACTTTAAGATGCCGCCTAGCCCAGTACGCTATCTGAAATAGGAACGACGTAAATTGAACAAATGTGATAGAATATTGCTGAATTCTTAAATTAACCATAATATAAAAAGATCTAATCGGATCTCTGTTTGCCCTACCCTAGACGTTTAACAGTGCATTTCACTCGTTATTTCATGCGCTTTGTGATGCCGCTAAGCCCAATAAGCTATCCGAAATAGGAGTGACGTAAATTGAACGAATGTGATAGAATTCCGCTGAATTCTTTTATTAACCATAATGTAAAATGATCTAATCGGGTCTCTGTTCGCCCTAGCCTAGAAGTTTAATAGTCCATTGTATTCGCCATTTCATGCGCTTTGAGATGCCTTGTCGCCCAATACGCTATCTGAAATAGGAGCGACGTAAATTGAACAAATGTGATAGAATTTCCCTGAAATCTTATATTGAACAAAATATAAAATGATCTAATCGGGTCTCTGATTGCCCTATCATAGAAGTTTAGTAGTGCATTTTACTAGCAAGTCCACGCGCTTTAAGATGCCGCCTGGCCCAGTACGCTATCTGAAATAGGAGCGACGTAAGTCGAACAAATGTGATAGAATTACGCTGAATTCTTAAATTAACCGTAATATAAAATGATCTAATCGGGTCTCTGTTTGCCTTATCCTAGAAGTTTAATAGTCCATTTTACTCGCCATGTCATGCGCTTTGAGATGCCGCTTAGGCCAATACGCTACCTGAAATAGGAGCGACGTAAATTGAACAAATGTGAGAGAATTTCGCTGAATTCTTTTATTAACCATAATGTAAAATGATCTAATCGGGTCTCTGTTCGGCCTAGCCTAGAAGCTTAATAGTGCATTGTATTCGCCATTTCATGCGCTTTGAGATGCCGCGTAGCCCAATACGCTATCTGAAATAGGAGCGACGTAAATTGAACAAATGTGATAGAATTTCCCTGAAATCTTATATTGAACAAAATATAAAATGATCTAATCGACTCTGATTGCCCTATCATAGAAGTTTAGTAGTGCATTCTACTAGCAAGTCCACGCGCTTTAAGATGCCGCCTAGCCCAGTACACTATCTGAAATAGGAGCGACGTAAGTTGAACAAATGTGATAGAATTGCGCTGAATTCTTATATTAACCGTAATATAAAATGATCTAATCGGGTCTCTGTTTGCCTTATCCTAGATGTTTAATAGCGCATTTTACTCGCCATTTCATGCGGTTTGAGATGCCGCTTAGCCCAATACGCTATCTGAAATAGGAGCGACGTAAATTGAACAAATGTGATAGAATTTCCGTGAATCCTTATATTAACCTTAATGTAAAATGATCTAATCGGGTCTCTGTTCGCCCTCCCATAGAAGTCTAATGGTGCATTTTACTCGCCATTTCATGCGCTTTGATATGCCGCTTAGCCCAAAACGCTATCTGAAATACGAGCGACGTAAGTTGAACAAATGTGATAGAATTTCGCTGAATTCTTTTATTAACCATAATGTAAAATGATCTAATCGGGTCTCTGTTTGCCCTACCCTAGAAGTTTAGTACTGCATTTTACTCGCCATTCCACGCGCTTTAACATGCCGCCTAGTCCAGTACGCTATCTGAAATAGGAGCGACGTAAGTTGAACAAATGTGATAGAATTACGCTGAATTCTTATATTAACCGTACTATAAAATGATCTAATCGGGTCTCTGTTTGCCTTATCCTAGAAGCATAATAGTGCATTTCACTCGTCATTTCATGCGCTTTGAGATGCCGCTTAGCCCAATACGCTATCTGAAATAGGAGCGACGTAAATTGAACAAATGTGATAGAATTTTGCTGACTTCTTAAATTAATCATAATATAAAATGATCTAATCGGGTCTCTGTTTGCGCTACCCTAGAAGTTTAATAGTGCGTTTTACTCGCCATTTCATGCGCTTTGAGATGCCGCTTCGCCCAATACGCTATCTGAAATATCACCGACGTAAATTGAACAAATGTGACAGAATTTCGCTGAATTCTTATATTAACCTTAATGTAAAATGATCTAATCGGGTCTCTGTTCGCCCTACCCTAGAAGTTTAATATTGCATTTCACTCGTCATTTCATGCGCTTTGAGATGCCGCTTAGCCCATTACGCTATCTGAAATAGGAGCGACGTAAATTGAACAAATGTGATAGAATCTTGCTGAATTCTTAAATTAACCATAATATAAAAAGATCTAATCGGGTCTCTGTTTGCCCTACCCTAGACGTTTAACAGTGCATTTCACTCGTAATTTCATGCGCTCTGAGATGCCGCTTAGCCCAATACGCTATCTGAAATAGGAGCGACGTAAATTGAACAAATGTGATAGAATTTCGCTGAATTCTTAAATTAACCATAATGTAAAATGATCTAATCGGGTCTCTGTTCGCCGTAGCCTAGAAGTTTAATAGTGCATTTCACTCGTTATTTCATGCGCTTTGTGATGCCGCTAAGCCCAATAAGCTATCCGAAATAGGAGTGACGTAAATTGAACGAATGTGATAGAATTCCGCTGAATTCTTTTATTAACCATAATGTAAAATGATCTAATCGGGTCTCTGTTCGCCCTAGCCTAGAAGTTTAATAGTCCATTGTATTCGCCATTTCATGCGCTTTGAGATGCCTTGTCGCCCAATACGCTATCTGAAATAGGAGCGACGTAAATTGAACAAATGTGATAGAATTTCCCTGAAATCTTATATTGAACAAAATATAAAATGATCTAATCGGGTCTCTGATTGCCCTATCATAGAAGTTTAGTAGTGCATTTTACTAGCAAGTCCACGCGCTTTAAGATGCCGCCTGGCCCAGTACGCTATCTGAAATAGGAGCGACGTAAGTCGAACAAATGTGATAGAATTACGCTGAATTCTTATATTAACCGTAATATAAAATGATCTAATCGGGTCTCTGTTTGCCTTATCCTAGAAGTTTAATAGTCCATTTTACTCGCCATGTCATGCGCTTTGAGATGCCGCTTAGCCCAATACGCTACCTGAAATAGGAGCGACGTAAATTGAACAAATGTGAGAGAATTTCGCTGAATTCTTTTATTAACCATAATGTAAAATGATCTAATCGGGTCTCTGTTCGGCCTACCCTAGAAGCTTAATAGTGCATTGTATTCGCCATTTCATGCGCTTTGAGATGCCGCGTAGCCCAATACGCTATCTGAAATAGGAGCGACGTAAATTGAACAAATGTGATAGAATTTCCCTGAAATCTTATATTGAACAAAATATAAAATGATCTAATCGACTCTGATTGCCCTATCATAGAAGTTTAGTAGTGCATTCTACTAGCAAGTCCACGCGCTTTAAGATGCCGCCTAGCCCAGTACACTATCTGAAATAGGAGCGACGTAAGTTGAACAAATGTGATAGAATTACGCTGAATTCTTATATTAACCGTAATATAAAATGATCTAATCGGGTCTCTGTTTGCCTTATCCTAGATGTTTAATAGCGCATTTTACTCGCCATTTCATGCGGTTTGAGATGCCGCTTAGCCCAATACGCTATCTGAAATAGGAGAGACGTAAATTGAACAAATGTGATAGAATTTCCGTGAATCCTTATATTAACCTTAATGTAAAATGATCTAATCGGGTCTCTGTTCGCCCTCCCATAGAAGTCTAATGGTGCATTTTACTCGCCATTTCATGCGCTTTGATATGCCGCTTAGCCCAAAACGCTATCTGAAATACGAGCGACGTAAGTTGAACAAATGTGATAGAATTTCGCTGAATTCTTTTATTAACCATAATGTAAAATGATCTAATCGGGTCTCTGTTTGCCCTACCCTAGAAGTTTAATAGTGCATTTCACTCGTCATTTCATGCGCTTTGAGATGCCGCTAAGTTCAATAAGCTATCTGAAATAGGAGCGACGTAAATTGAACAAATGTGATAGAATTTCGCTGAATTCTTATATTAACCGTAATATAAAATGATCTAATCGGGTCTCTGTTTGCCTTATCCTAGAAGTTTAATAGTGCATTATACTCGCCATTTCATGCGCTTTGCGATGCCGCTTAGCCCAATACGCTATCTGAAATAGGAGCGACGTAAACTGAATAAATGTGATAGAATTTCGCTTAATTCTTAAATTAACCATAATATCAAATAATTTAATCGGGTCTTTGTTTGCCCTAGCCTAGAAGTTTAATAGTGCATTTAACTCGCCATTTCATGCGCTTTCAGATGCCGCTTAGCCCAATACGCTATCTGAAGTAGGAGCGACGTAAATTGAACAAATGTGATAGAATTTCGCTGAATTCTTATATTAACCAAAATATAAAATGATCTAATCGGGTCTCTGATTGCCCTATCATAGAAGTTTAGTAGTGCATTTTACTCGCCATTCCACGCGCTTTAAGATGCCGCCTAGCCCAGTACGCTATCTGAAATAGGAGCGACGTAAATTGAACAAATGTGATAGAATTTTGCTGAATTCTTAAATTAACCATAATATAGAATGATCTAATCGGGTCTCTGTTTGCCCTACCCTAGAAGTTTAATAGTGCATTTCACTCGTCACTTCATGCGCTTTGAGATGCCGCTAAGCACAATAAGCTACTTGTAATAGGAGCGACGTAAATTGAACAAATGTGATAGAATTTCGCTGAATTCTTATATTAACCAAAATATAAAATGATCTAATCGGCTCTCTGATTGCCCTATCATAGAAGTTTAGTACTGCATTTTACTCGCCATTCCACGCGCTTTAACATGCCGCCTAGTCCAGTACGCTATCTGAAATAGGAGCGACGTAAGTTGAACAAATGTGATAGAATTACGCTGAATTCTTATATTAACCGTACTATAAAATGATCTAATCGGGTCTCTGTTTGCCTTATCCTAGAAGCATAATAGTGCATTTCACTCGTCATTTCATGCGCTTTGAGATGCCGCTTAGCCCAATACGCTATCTGAAATAGGAGCGACGTAAATTGAACAAATGTGATAGAATTTTGCTGACTTCTTAAATTAATCATAATATAAAATGATCTAATCGGGTCTCTGTTTGCGCTACCCTAGAAGTTTAATAGTGCGTTTTACTCGCCATTTCATGCGCTTTGAGATGCCGCTTCGCCCAATACGCTATCTGAAATACGAGCGACGTAAGTTGAACAAATGTGACAGAATTTCGCTGAATTCTTATATTAACCTTAATGTAAAATGATCTAATCGGGTCTCTGTTCGCCCTACCCTAGAAGTTTAATATTGCATTTCACTCGTCATTTCATGCGCTTTGAGATGCCGCTTAGCCCATTACGCTATCTGAAATAGGAGCGACGTAAATTGAACAAATGTGATAGAATCTTGCTGAATTCTTAAATTAACGATAATATAAAATGATCTAATCGGGTCTCGGTTTCCCTACCCTAGAAGTTTAATAGTGCATTTTACTCGCCATTTCGTGCGCTTTAAGATGCCGCTTAGTCCAATATGCTATCTGAAATAGGAGCGACGTAAATTGGACAAATGTGATAGAATCTTGCTGAATTCTTAAATTAACCATAACATAAAATGATCTAATCGGGTCTCTGTTTGCCCTACCCTAGAAGTTTAATAGTGCATTTTACTCGCCATTTCATGCGCTTTGAGATGCCGCTTAGCCCAATACGCTATCTGAAATAGGAGCGACGTAAATTGAACAAATGTGATAGAATTTCGCTGAATTCATATATTAAACAAAATATAAGATGATCTAATCGGGTCTCTGATTGCCCTATCATAGAAGTTTAGTAGTGCATTTTACTCGCCCTTCCACGCGCTTTAAGATGCCGCCTAGCCCAGTACGCTGTCTGAAATAGGAGCGACGTAAGTTGAACAAATGTGATAGAATTACACTGAATTCTTGTATTAACCAAAATATAAAATGACCTAATCGGGTCTCTGTTTGCTCTATCATAGAAGTTTAATAGTCTCTTTCACTCGTCATTTCATGCGCTTTGAGATGCCGCTTAGCCCAATAAGCTATCTGAAATAGGAGCGACGTAAATTGAACAAATGTGATAGAATTTCGCTGAATTCTTAAATTAACCATAATGTAAAATGATCTAATCGGGTCTCTGTTCGCCGTAGCCTAGAAGTTTAATAGTGCATTTCACTCGTTATTTCATGCGCTTTGTGATGCCGCTAAGCCCAATAAGCTATCCGAAATAGGAGTGACGTAAATTGAACGAATGTGATAGAATTCCGCTGAATTCTTTTATTAACCATAATGTAAAATGATCTAATCGGGTCTCTGTTCGCCCTAGCCTAGAAGTTTAATAGTCCATTGTATTCGCCATTTCATGCGCTTTGAGATGCCTTGTCGCCCAATACGCTATCTGAAATAGGAGCGACGTAAATTGAACAAATGTGATAGAATTTCCCTGAAATCTTATATTGAACAAAATATAAAATGATCTAATCGGGTCTCTGATTGCCCTATCATAGAAGTTTAGTAGTGCATTTTACTAGCAAGTCCACGCGCTTTAAGATGCCGCCTGGCCCAGTACGCTATCTGAAATAGGAGCGACGTAAGTCGAACAAATGTGATAGAATTACGCTGAATTCTTATATTAACCGTAATATAAAATGATCTAATCGGGTCTCTGTTTGCCTTATCCTAGAAGTTTAATAGTCCATTTTACTCGCCATGTCATGCGCTTTGAGATGCCGCTTAGCCCAATACGCTACCTGAAATAGGAGCGACGTAAATTGAACAAATGTGAGAGAATTTCGCTGAATTCTTTTATTAACCATAATGTAAAATGATCTAATCGGGTCTCTGTTCGCCCTAGCCTAGAAGCTTAATAGTGCATTGTATTCGCCATTTCATGCGCTTTGAGATGCCGCGTAGCCCAATACGCTATCTGAAATAGGAGCGACGTAAATTGAACAAATGTGATAGAATTTCCCTGAAATCTTATATTGAACAAAATATAAAATGATCTAATCGACTCTGATTGCCCTATCATAGAAGTTTAGTAGTGCATTCTACTAGCAAGTCCACGCGCTTTAAGATGCCGCCTAGCCCAGTACACTATCTGAAATAGGAGCGACGTAAGTTGAACAAATGTGATAGAATTACGCTGAATTCTTATATTAACCGTAATATAAAATGATCTAATCGGGTCTCTGTTTGCCTTATCCTAGATGTTTAATAGCGCATTTTACTCGCCATTTCATGCGGTTTGAGATGCCGCTTAGCCCAATACGCTATCTGAAATAGGAGCGACGTAAATTGAACAAATGTGATAGAATTTCCGTGAATCCTTATATTAACCTTAATGTAAAATGATCTAATCGGGTCTCTGTTCGCCCTCCCATAGAAGTCTAATGGTGCATTTTACTCGCCATTTCATGCGCTTTGATATGCCGCTTAGCCGAAAACGCTATCTGAAATACGAGCGACGTAAGTTGAACAAATGTGATAGAATTTCGCTGAATTCTTTTATTAACCATAATGTAAAATGATCTAATCGGGTCTCTGTTTGCCCTACCCTAGAAGTTTAATAGTGCATTTCACTCGTCATTTCATGCGCTTTGAGATGCCGCTAAGTTCAATAAGCTATCTGAAATAGGAGCGACGTAAATTGAACAAATGTGATAGAATTTCGCTGAATTCTTATATTAACCGTAATATAAAATGATATAATCGGGTCTCTGTTTGCCTTATCCTAGAAGTTTAATAGTGCATTATACTCGCCATTTCATGCGCTTTGCGATGCCGCTTAGCCCAATACGCTATCTGAAATAGGAGCGACGTAAACTGAATAAATGTGATAGAATTTCGCTTAATTCTTAAATTAACCATAATATCAAATAATTTAATCGGGTCTTTGTTTGCCCTAGCCTAGAAGTTTAATAGTGCATTTAACTCGCCATTTCATGCGCTTTCAGATGCCGCTTAGCCCAATACGCTATCTGAAGTAGGAGCGACGTAAATTGAACAAATGTGATAGAATTTCGCTGAATTCTTATATTAACCAAAATATAAAATGATCTAATCGGGTCTCTGATTGCCCTATCATAGAAGTTTAGTAGTGCATTTTACTCGCCATTCCACGCGCTTTAAGATGCCGCCTAGCCCAGTACGCTATCTGAAATAGGAGCGACGTAAATTGAACAAATGTGATAGAATTTTGCTGAATTCTTAAATTAACCATAATATAAAATGATCTAATCGGGTCTCTGTTTGCCCTACCCTAGAAGTTTAATAGTGCATTTCACTCGTCACTTCATGCGCTTTGAGATGCCGCTAAGCACAATAAGCTACTTGTAATAGGAGCGACGTAAATTGAACAAATGTGATAGAATTTCGCTGAATTCTTATATTAACCAAAATATAAAATGATCTAATCGGCTCTCTGATTGCCCTATCATAGAAGTTTAGTACTGCATTTTACTCGCCATTCCACGCGCTTTAACATGCCGCCTAGTCCAGTACGCTATCTGAAATAGGAGCGACGTAAGTTGAACAAATGTGATAGAATTACGCTGAATTCTTATATTAACCGTACTATAAAATGATCTAATCGGGTCTCTGTTTGCCTTATCCTAGAAGCATAATAGTGCATTTCACTCGTCATTTCATGCGCTTTGAGATGCCGCTTAGCCCAATACGCTATCTGAAATAGGAGCGACGTAAATTGAACAAATGTGATAGAATTTTGCTGACTTCTTAAATTAATCATAATATAAAATGATCTAATCGGGTCTCTGTTTGCGCTACCCTAGAAGTTTAATAGTGCGTTTTACTCGCCATTTCATGCGCTTTGAGATGCCGCTTAGCCCAATACGCTATCTGAAATACGAGCGACGTAAGTTGAACAAATGTGACAGAATTTCGCTGAATTCTTATATTAACCTTAATGTAAAATGATCTAATCGGGTCTCTGTTCGCCCTACCCTAGAAGTTTAATATTGCATTTCACTCGTCATTTCATGCGCTTTGAGATGCCGCTTAGCCCATTACGCTATCTGAAATAGGAGCGACGTAAATTGAACAAATGTGATAGAATCTTGCTGAATTCTTAAATTAACGATAATATAAAATGATCTAATCGGGTCTCGGTTTCCCTACCCTAGAAGTTTAATAGTGCATTTTACTCGCCATTTCGTGCGCTTTAAGATGCCGCTTAGTCCAATATGCTATCTGAAATAGGAGCGACGTAAATTGGACAAATGTGATAGAATCTTGCTGAATTCTTAAATTAACCATAACATAAAATGATCTAATCGGGTCTCTGTTTGCCCTACCCTAGAAGTTTAATAGTGCATTTTACTCGCCATTTCATGCGCTTTGAGATGCCGCTTAGCCCAATACGCTATCTGAAATAGGAGCGACGTAAATTGAACAAATGTGATAGAATTTCGCTGAATTCATATATTAAACAAAATATAAGATGATCTAATCGGGTCTCTGATTGCCCTATCATAGAAGTTTAGTAGTGCATTTTACTCGCCCTTCCACGCGCTTTAAGATGCCGCCTAGCCCAGTACGCTGTCTGAAATAGGAGCGACGTAAGTTGAACAAATGTGATAGAATTACACTGAATTCTTGTATTAACCAAAATATAAAATGACCTAATCGGGTCTCTGTTTGCTCTATCATAGAAGTTTAATAGTCTCTTTCACTCGTCATTTCATGCGCTTTGAGATGCCGCTTAGCCCAATAAGCTATCTGAAATAGGAGCGACGTAAATTGAACAAATGTGATAGAATTTCCCTGAATTCTTATATTAACCAAAATATAAAATGATCTAGTCGGGTCTCTGATTGCCCTATCATAGAATTTTAGTGGAGCATTTTACTCGCCATTCCATGCACTTTAAGATGCCGCCTAGCCCAGTACGCTATCTGAAATAGGAACGACGTAAATTGAACAAATGTGATAGAATATTGCTGAATTCTTAAATTAACCATAATATAAAAAGATCTAATCGGATCTCTGTTTGCCCTACCCTAGACGTTTAACAGTGCATTTCACTCGTCATTTCATGTGCTTTGAGATGCCGCTTAGCCCATTAAGCAATCTGAAATAGGAGCGACGTAAATTGAACAAATGTGATCGAATTTCGGTGAATTATTAAATTAACCATAATATAAAATGATCTAATCGGGTCTCTGTTCGCCCTACCCTAGAAGTCTAATAGTGCATTTCACTCGTCATTTCATGCGCTTTGAGATGCCGTTAGCCCAATAAGGTATCTGAAATAGGAGCGACGTAAATTGAACAAATGTGATAGAATTTCCCTGAATTCTTATATTAACCTTCATGTAAAATGATCTGATCGGGTCTCTGTTCGCCCTACCATAGAAGTCTAATAGTGCATTTCACTCGTCATTTCATGCGCTTTGAGATGCCGCTTAGCCCATTACGCTATCTGAAATAGGAGCGACGTAAATTGAACAAATGTGATACAATTTCGCTGAATTCTTATATTAACCAAAATATAAAATGATCTAATCAGGTCCCTGATTGCCCTATCATAGAAGTTTAATAGTGCATTTTACTCGCCATTCCACGCGCTTTAAGATGCCGCCTAGCCCAGTACGCTATCTGAAATAGGAGCGACGTAAATTGAACAAATGTGATAGAATTTCCCTGAAATCTTATATTGAACAAAATATAAAATGATCTAATCGGGTCTCTGATTGCCCTATCATAGAAGTTTAGTAGTGCTTTCTACTAGCAAGTCCACGCGCTTTAAGATGCCGCCTAGCCCAGTACACTATCTGAAATAGGAGCGACGTAAGTTGAACAAATGTGATAGAATTACGCTGAATTCTTATATTAACCGTAATATAAAATGATCTAATCGGGTCTCTGTTTGCCTTATCCTAGATGATTAATAGTGCATTTTACTCGCCATTTCATGCGGTTTGAGATGCCGCTTAGCCCAATACGCTATCTGAAATAGGAGCGACGTAAATTGAACAAATGTGATAGAATTTCCGTGAATCCTTATATTAACCTTAATGTAAAATGATCTAATCGGGTCTCTGTTCGCCCTCCCATAGAAGTCTAATGGTGCATTTTACTCGCCATTTCATGCGCTTTGAGATGCCGCTTAGCCCAAAACGCTATCTGAAATACGAGCGACGTAAGTTGAACAAATGTGATAGAATTTCGCTGAATTCTTTTATTAACCATAATGTAAAATGATCTAATCGGGTCTCTGTTTGCCCTACCCTAGAAGTTTAATAGTGCATTTCACTCGTCATTTCATGTGCTTTGAGATTCCGCTAAGTTCAATAAGCTATCTGAAATAGGAGCGACGTAAATTGAACAAATGTGATAGAATTTCGCTGAATTCTTATATTAACCGTAATATAAAATGATCTAATCGGGTCTCTGTTTGCCTTATCCTAGAAGTTTAATAGTGCATTATACTCGCCATTTCATGCGCTTTGCGATGCCGCTTAGCCCAATACGCTATCTGAAATAGGAGCGACGTAAACTGAATAAATGTGATAGAATTTCGCTTAATTCTTAAATTAACCATAATATCAAATAATTTAATCGGGTCTTTGTTTGCCCTAGCCTAGAAGTTTAATAGTGCATTTAACTCGCCATTTCATGCGCTTTCAGTTGCCGCTTAGCCCAATACGCTATCTGAAATATCACCGACGTAAATTGAACAAATGTGACAGAATTTCGCTGAATTCTTATATTAACCTTAATGTAAAATGATCTAATCGGGTCTCTGTTCGCCCTACCCTAGAAGTTTAATATTGCATTTCACTCGTCATTTCATGCGCTTTGAGATGCCGCTTAGCCCATTACGCTATCTGAAATAGGAGCGACGTAAATTGAACAAATGTGATAGAATCTTGCTGAATTCTTAAATTAACGATAATATAAAATGATATAATCGGGTCTCGGTTTCCCTACCCTAGAAGTTTAATAGTGCATTTTACTCGCCATTTCGTGCGCTTTAAGATGCCGCTTAGTCCAATATGCTATCTGAAATAGGAGCGACGTAAATTGGACAAATGTGATAGAATCTTGCTGAATTCTTAAATTAACCATAACATAAAATGATCTAATCGGGTCTCTGTTTGCCCTACCCTAGAAGTTTAATAGTGCATTTTACTCGCCATTTCATGCGCTTTGAGATGCCGCTTAGCCCAATACGCTATCTGAAATAGGAGCGACGTAAATTGAACAAATGTGATAGAATTTCGCTGAATTCATATATTAAACAAAATATAAAATGATCTAATCGGGTCTCTGATTGCCCTATCATAGAAGTTTAGTAGTGCATTTTACTCGCCCTTCCACGCGCTTTAAGATGCCGCCTAGCCCAGTACGCTATCTGAAATAGGAGCGACGTAAGTTGAACAAATGTGATAGAATTACACTGAATTCTTGTATTAACCAAAATATAAAATGACCTAATCGGGTCTCTGTTTGCTCTATCATAGAAGTTTAATAGTCTATTTCACTCGTCATTTCATGCGCTTTGAGATGCCGCTTAGCCCAATAAGCTATCTGAAATAGGAGCGACGTAAATTGAACAAATGTGATAGAATTTCCCTGAATTCTTATATTAACCAAAATATAAAATGATCTAGTCGGGTCTCTGATTGCCCTATCATAGAATTTTAGTGGAGCATTTTACTCGCCATTCCATGCGCTTTAAGATGCCGCCTAGCCCAGTACGCTATCTGAAATAGGAACGACGTAAATTGAACAAATGTGATAGAATATTGCTGAATTCTTAAATTAACCATAATATAAAAAGATCTAATCGGGTCTCTGTTTGCCCTACCCTAGACGTTTAACAGTGCATTTCACTCGTCATTTCATGTGCTTTGAGATGCCGCTTAGCCCATTAAGCAATCTGAAATAGGAGCGACGTAAATTGAACAAATGTGATCGAACTTCGGTGAATTATTAAATTAACCATAATATAAAATGATCTAATCGGGTCTCTGTTCGCCCTACCCTAGAAGTTTAATAGTGCATTTCACCCGTCATTTCATGCGCTTTGAGATGCCCTTAGCCCAATAAGGTATCTGAAATAGGAGCGACGTAAATTGAACAAATGTGATAGAATTTCCCTGAATTCTTATATTAACCTTCATGTAAAATGATCTAATCGGGTCTCTGTTCGCCCTACCATAGAAGTCTAATAGTGCATTTCACTCGTCATTTCATGCGCTTTGAGATGCCGCTTAGCCCATTACGCTATCTGAAATAGGAGCGACGTAAATTGAACAAATGTGATACAATTTCGCTGAATTCTTATATTAACCAAAATATAAAATGATCTAATCAGGTCTCTGATTGCCCTATCATAGAAGTTTAATAGTGCATTTTACTCGCCATTCCACGCGCTTTAAGATGCCGCCTAGCCCATTACGCTATCTGAAATAGGGGCGATGTAAATTGAACAAATGTGATAGAATTTTGCTGAATTCTTAAATTAACCATAATAGAATATGATCTAATCGGGTCTCTGTTTGCCCAACCCTAGAAGTTTAATTTGTGCATTTTACTCGCCATTTCATGCGCTTTGAGATTCCGCTTAGCCCAATACGCTATCTGAAATAGGAGCGACGTAAATTGAACAAATGTGTTAGAATTTCCCTGAAATCTTATATTAAACAAAATATAAAATGATCTAATGCGGTCTCTGATTGCCCTATCATAGAAGTTTAGTAGTGCATTTTACTCGCCATTGCACGCGCTTTAAGATGCCGCCTAGCCCAGTACGCTATCTGAAATAGGAACGACGTAAGTTGAACAAATGTGATTGAATTCCCCTGAATCCTTATATTAACCTTAATGTAAAATGATCTAATCGGGTCTCTTTTCGCCCTACCCTACAAGTTTAGTAGTGCATTTCACTCGTCATTTCATGCGCTTTGAGATGCTGCCTAGCCCAGTACGCTATCTGAAATAGGAGCGACGTAAGTTGAACAAATGTGATAGAATTACACTGAATTCTTGTATTAACCAAAATATAAAATGACCTAATCGGGTCTCTATTTGCCCTATCCTAGAAGTTTAATAGTCTATTTCACTCGTCATTTCATGCGCTTTGAGATGCCGCTTAGCCCAATAAGCTATCTGAAATAGGAGCGACGTAAATTGAACAAATGTGATAGAATTTCCCTGAATTCTTATATTAACCAAAATATAAAATGATCTAGTCGGGTCTCTGATTGCCCTATCATAGAATTTTAGTGGAGCATTTTACTCGCCATTCCATGCGCTTTAAGATGGCGCCTAGCCCAGTACGCTATCTGAAATAGGAACGACGTAAATTGAACAAATGTGACAGAATATTGCTGAATTCTTAAATTAACCATAATATAAAAAGATCTAATCGGGTCTCTGTTTGCCCTACCCTAGACGTTTAACAGTGCATTTCACTCGTCATTTCATGCGCTCTGAGATGCCGCTTAGCCCAATACGCTATCTGAAATAGGAGCGACGTAAATTGAACAAATGTGATAGAATTTCGCTGAATTCTTAAATTAACCATAATGTAAAATGATCTAATCGGGTCTCTGTTCGCCGTAGCCTAGAAGTTTAATAGTGCATTTCACTCGTTATTTCATGCGCTTTGTGATGCCGCTAAGCCCAATAAGCTATCCGAAATAGGAGTGACGTAAATTGAACAAATGTGATAGAATTTCCCTGAAATCTTATATTGAACAAAATATAAAATGATCTAATCGGGTCTCTGATTGCCCTAGCCTAGAAGTTTAATAGTGCATTTTATTCGCCATTTCATGCGCTTTGAGGTGCCGCTTCGCCCAATACGCTATCTGAAATAGGAGCAACGTAAATTGAACAAATGTGATAGAATTTCGCTGAATTCTTAAATTAACCATAATATAAAATTATCTAATCGGGTCTCTTTTTTCCCTACCCTAGAAGTTTCATAGTGCATTTTACTCGCCATTTCATGCGCTTTGAGATGCCGCTTAGCCCAAAACGGTATCTGAAATAGGAGCGACGTAAGTTGAACAAATGTGATAGAATTTCGCTGAATTCTTTTATTAACCAAAATATAAAATTATCTAATCGGGTCTCTGTTTGCCCAACCCTAGAAGTTTAATTTGTGCATTTTACTCGCCATTTCATGCGCTTTGAGATGCCGCTTAGCCCAATACGCTATCTGAAATAGGAGCGACGTAAATTGAACAAATGTGATAGAGTTTCCGTGAATTCTTATATTAACCTTAATATAAAATGATCTAATCGGGTCTCTGTTCGCCCTACCATAGAAGTCTAATAGTGCATTTCACTCGCCATTTCATGCGCTTTCAGATGCCGCTTAGCCCAATACGCTATCTGAAATAGGAGCGACGTAAATTGAACAAATGTGATAGAATTTCCCTGAATTCTTATATTAACTTTAATGTAAAATGATCTAATCGGGCCTCTGTTCGCCCTACCATAGAAGTCTAATAGTGCATTTCACACGTCATTTCATGCGCTTTGAGATGCCGCTTAGCCCAATACGCTATCTGAAATAGCAGCGACGTAAATTGAAGAAATGTGATAGAATTTCGTTGAATTCTTATATTAACCAAAATATAAAATGATTTAATCGGGTCTCTGATTCCCTATCATAGATGTTTAATAGTGCATTTTACTCGCCATTCCTCGAGCTTTAGGGTGCCGCATAGCCCAGTACGCTATCTGAAATAGGAGCGACGTAAATTGAACAAATGTGATAGAATTTTGCTGACTTCTTAAATTAATCATAATATAAAATGATCTAATCGGGTCTCTGTTCGCCCTACCCTAGAAGTTTAATATTGCATTTCACTCGTCATTTCATGCGCTTTGAGATGCCGCTTAGCCCAGTACGCTACCTGAAATAGGAGCGACGTAAGTTGAACAAATGTGATAGAATTACACTGAATTCTTGTATTAACCAAAATATAAAATGACCTAATCGGGTCTCTGTTTGCCCTATCCTAGAAGTTTAATAGTCTATTTCACTCGTCATTTCATGCGCTTTGAGATGCCGCTTAGCCCAATAAGCTATCTGAAATAGGAGCGACGTAAATTGAACAAATGTGATAGAATTTCCCTGAATTCTTATATTAACCAAAATATAAAATGATCTAGTCGGGTCTCTGATTGCCCTCTCATAGAATTTTAGTGGAGCATTTTACTCGCCATTCCATGCGCTTTAAGATGCCGCCTAGCCCAGTACGCTATCTGAAATAGGAACGACGTAAATTGAACAAATGTGACAGAATATTGCTGAATTCTTAAATTAACCATAATATAAAAAGATCTAATCGGGTCTCTGTTTGCCCTACCCTAGACGTTTAACAGTGCATTTCACTCGTCATTTCATGCGCTCTGAGATGCCGCTTAGCCCAATACGCTATCTGAAATAGGAGCGACGTAAATTGAACAAATGTGATAGAATTTCGCTGAATTCTTAAATTAACCATAATGTAAAATGATCTAATCGGGTCTCTGTTCGCCGTAGCCTAGAAGTTTAATAGTGCATTTCACTCGTTATTTCATGCGCTTTGTGATGCCGCTAAGCCCAATAAGCTATCCGAAATAGGAGTGACGTAAATTGAACAAATGTGATAGAATTTCCCTGAAATCTTATATTGAACAAAATATAAAATGATCAAATCGGGTCTCTGATTGCCCTAGCCTAGAAGTTTAATAGTGCATTTTATTCGCCATTTCATGCGCTTTGAGGTGCCGCTTCGCCCAATACGCTATCTGAAATAGGAGCAACGTAAATTGAACAAATGTGATAGAATTTCGCTGAATTCTTAAATTAACCATAATATAAAATGATCTAATCGGGTCTCTTTTTTCCCTACCCTAGAAGTTTCATAGTGCATTTTACTCGCCATTTCATGCGCTTTGAGATGCCGCTTAGCCCAAAACGCTATCTGAAATAGGAGCGACGTAAGTTGAACAAATGTGATAGAATTTCGCTGAATTCTTTTATTAACCAAAATATAAAATTATCTAATCGGGTCTCTGTTTGCCCAACCCTAGAAGTTTAATTTGTGCATTTTACTCGCCATTTCATGCGCTTTGAGATGCCGCTTAGCCCAATACGCTATCTGAAATAGGAGCGACGTAAATTGAACAAATGTGATAGAGTTTCCGTGAATTCTTATATTAACCTTAATATAAAATGATCAAATCGGGTCTCTGTTCGCCCTACCATAGAAGTCTAATAGTGCATTTCACTCGCCATTTCATGCGCTTTCAGATGCCGCTTAGCCCAATACGCTATCTGAAATAGGAGCGACGTAAATTGAACAAATGTGATAGAATTTCCCTGAATTCTTATATTAACTTTAATGTAAAATGATCTAATCGGGCCTCTGTTCGCCCTACCATAGAAGTCTAATAGTGCATTTCACACGTCATTTCATGCGCTTTGAGATGCCGCTTAGCCCAATACGCTATCTGAAATAGCAGCGACGTAAATTGAAGAAATGTGATAGAATTTCGCTGAATCCTTATATTAACCAAAATATAAAATGATTTAATCGGGTCTCTGATTCCCTATCATAGATGTTTAATAGTGCATTTTACTCGCCATTCCTCGAGCTTTAAGGTGCCGCGTAGCCCAGTACGCTATCTGAAATAGGAGCGACGTAAATTGAACAAATGTGATAGAATTTTGCTGACTTCTTAAATTAATCATAATATAAAATGATCTAATCGGGTCTCTGTTCGCCCTACCCTAGAAGTTTAATATTGCATTTCACTCGTCATTTCATGCGCTTTGAGATGCCGCTTAGCCCATTACGCTATCTGAAATAGGAGCGACGTAAATTGAACAAATGTGATAGAATCTTGCTGAATTCTTAAATTAACGATAATATAAAATGATCTAATCGGGTCTCGGTTTCCCTATCCTAGAAGTTTAATAGTGCATTTTACTCGCCATTTCGTGCGCTTTGAGATGCCGCTTAGTCCAATATGCTATCTGAAATAGGAGCGACGTAAATTGGACAAATGTGATAGAATCTTGCTGAATTCTTAAATTAACCATAACATAAAATGATCTAATCGGGTCTCTGTTTGCCCTACCCTAGAAGTTTAATAGTGCATTTTACTCGCCATTTCATGCGCTTTGAGATGCCGCTTAGCCCAATACGCTATCTGAAATAGGAGCGACGTGAATTGAACAAATGTGATAGAATTTCGCTGAATTCATATATTAAACAAAATATAAAATGATCTAATCGGGTCTCTGATTGCCCTATCATAGAAGTTTAGTAGTGCATTTTACTCGCCCTTCCACGCGCTTTAAGATGCCGCCTAGCCCAGTACGCTATCTGAAATAGGAGCGACGTAAGTTGAACAAATGTGATAGAATTACACTGAATTCTTGTATTAACTAAAATATAAAATGACCTAATCGGGTCCCTGTTTGCTCTATCATAGAAGTTTAATAGTCTATTTCACTCGTCATTTCATGCGCTTTGAGATGCCGCTTAGCCCAATAAGCTATCTGAAATAGGAGCGACGTAAATTGAACAAATGTGATAGAATTTCTCTGAATTCTTATATTAACCAAAATATAAAATGATCTAGTCGGGTCTCTGATTGCCCTATCATAGAATTTTAGTGGAGCATTTTACTCGCCATTCCATGCGCTTTAAGATGCCGCATAGCCCAGTACGCTATCTGAAATAGGAACGACGTAAATTGAACAAATGTGATAGAATATTGCTGAATTCTTAAATTAACCATAATATAAAAAGATCTAATCGGCTCTCTGTTTGCCCTACCCTACAAGTTTAATAGTGCATTTCACTCGTCATTTCATGCGCTCTGAGATGCCGTTAGCCCAATAAGGTATCTGAAATAGGAGCGACGTAAATTGAACAAATGTGATAGAATTTCCCTGAATTCTTATATTAACCTTCATGTAAAATGATCTAATCGGGTCTCTGTTCGCCCTACCATAGAAGTCTAATAGTGCATTTCACTCGTGATTTCATGCGCTTTGAGATGCCGCTTAGCCCATTACGCTATCTGAAATTGGAGCGACGTAAATTGAACAAATGTGATACAATTTCGCTGAATTCTTATATTAACCAAAATATAAAATGATCTAATCAGGTCTCTGATTGCCCTATCATAGAAGTTTAATAGTGCATTTTACTCGCCATTCCACGCGCTTTAAGATGCCGCCTAGCCCAGTACGCTATCTGAAATATGAGCGACGTAAATTGAACATATGTGATAGAATTTCGCTGAATTCTTTTATTAACCGTAATGTAAAATGATGTAATCGGGTCTCTGTTCGCCATACCCTAGAAGTTTAATAGTGCATTTTACTCGCCATTTCATGCGCTTTGAGATGCCGCTTAGCACAATACGCTATCTGAAATAGGAGCGGCGTAAGTTGAACGAATGTGATAGAATTTCACTGAATTCTTATATTAACGAAAATATAAAATGATCTAATCGTTTCTCTGTTTGCCCTACCCTAGATGTTTAATGGTGCATTTCACTCGTCATTTCATGCGCTTTGAGATGCCGCCTAGCCCAGTACGCTATCTGAAATAGGAGCGACGTAAGTTGAACAAATGTGATAGAATTTCGCTGAATTCTTATATTAACCAAAATATAAAATTATCTAATCGGGTCTCTGTTTGCCCTACCCTACAAGTTTAATAGTGCATTTCACTCGTCATTTCATGCGCTTTGAGATGCCGCTTAGCCCAATACACTACCTGAAATAGGAGCGACGTATATTGAACGAATGTGATAGAATTTCTCTGAATTCTTAAATTAACCATAATATAAAATGATCTAATCGGGTCTCTGTTTATCCTACCCTAGAAGTTTAATATTGCATTTCACTCGCCATTCCTTGCGCTTTGAGATGCCGCTTAGCCCAATACGCTATCTGAAATACCAGTGACATAAATTGAACAAATGTGATAGAATTTCCCTGAATTCTTATATTAACCTTAATGTAAAATGATCTAATCGGGTCTCTGTTCGCCCTACGCTAGAAGTTTAATAGTGCATTTCACTCGTCATTTCATGCGCATTGAGATGCCGCTTAGCCCAATACGCTTTCTGAAATATGAGCGACGTAAATTGAACAAATGTGATAGAATTTCGCTGAATTCATAAATTAACTTTATTGTAAAATGATCTAATCGGTTCTCTGTTTGCCCTACCCTAGAAGTTTAATAGTGCAATTTA